>OMNW01020116.1:25960-38719 GCA_900303245.1 Selene dorsalis | reverse complement strand
TAGCAGCTGCACACATCCCCACCCCCCCATGAAATAAGAGCAGGAGAAACACTGAGGAAAAAAAGAGGACAGCTGCATAAATTATCTGACGCTTTCACCATCCGTTCGCCAGAAGGAAGTTACACTTACAAACACGAGTACATCTGATCAAATACTTTCCCATTTTCTCCCAGTTCTGCATCAGTGATCAGAAATAAACAGCAGGGATTTTCAGTTTTTTGACATTTGGTTTCCAACTGGTGTCTATGTGTTATCAAGGACATCAGCTCACAGTGTAATGCAGGTATAATGTTTGAAGCATTCAAGATCTTAGTTAAGAATTAGTAAGGTGTCAGCATGAGGCTTGCTAATCGGCATTAAACAAAATATAGCTCAGAGTGATTGGAGCTTTTGTAGGTATTTGGCAATAACAATATGCCAAGGACAAATACAAAATTTGAACCTGATGATGACACACCATGAATGGTCAGGAGATAACGCAAGTTGTCATTTCAATTTCATTAACACAAAAGCAAACCTGATGCTCAGGGAAAAGTCAAGAAATCACCAAAGGCAGGAGGCTCCATTCTCTGAGAACCACGTGTCTGCATAAATCTTTGTGACAACGCATTTGTGAGTTTCCAGGACCAAAGCTGTGGAGTAATTGGGAAAGCTTGTGGTTTGAGTTAAGAATAATTGCCTCTGAAGCTGATTGTGAGTTTTGAGATTGCTAAGTAGCTAGCATTGGCATCGTTAATTATTTATAATCAATTACCCAGGGCTGCTGCTAGGAATTCTGGGCCCCCTGAAAAAATACTAAAGTGGGCCCCTGACTTTTCATCACCTCAGTGCTCTCTGAGGGAGGCTATAGGGCCAGTGCGAGGCCCTGAACCATCTTCCTACCGTGGACTTGTCTTATTATACATCTGAATCCTTTGCTCTCTTACTACAGCCGTGTAGCTATATGACCATAGGCTGTCGTAACCTTTTTGTATTGACGACTTACAGGCAGGACATTTTCTGATCATCTTGAACTTGAAGCCAGTTTTTTGCTCACTTTATTACCAGCTCCCCCACATTCATCTGCACTTGTTCAGTAAAGGAAAGTTTGACTCGACATACAGTTAGGAAAATACCTACTGAGGGTAAAACCATTCCAATCCTATCCTAATAGCATTTAATACCTTAATGCTCCGCCATATCCTACACGGTGTTTACTTTTCAGCCAAGCGAACGCATTACTTCTGAGCAAATATCAGTATGTCACGGTTCAGTGTTCTATCAACATAACAAGTCCTGTTTTGTGTTGTGTCTGCACAGCGAACCAGCTTTCTGTATGAAAGGGGTGTTTTGTCAAAAATACTCAGATTTGCATGAAAATCCCCCACAGAAAAGGATGCATCAAATCCCACGAAAGGACTCCACCTGCAACCTCAATCTTACTTTTTAATGCTTCACTTCAGTGCAGAAAACTGAGGCCTCCGGAAGGTCACGACTGTGTTTGCTTTGCTTTTCAAAGTGGGGGTATTGTGTAATCTACATCTTCTTCTATGGGACTTGTCACTGGCGCTGACTCAAAGTGTGTAAGCTCTGACAAAGACACAATGTCAAAACTGTTTTAAATAGTGCAGAGGAGCACTGTGTATGAAAATGAAGCCAATCTCAGGAGGTGCTGACTTTCTCCCTGCAGGATTTTGTCATGCTAATGACAGTGTGCATACCATCATCTGCTTTTTTGACATTCATATATGTTTAATTATGTTTTATCCTCTAATAAAACTTCAGTTAGTGACCATGGCCTTAATTCACCTCAGCTACAGAGACTCTGCAGTTGAGGATTGTTGAAGCACTAGGTTTTTATTTCTTATTTCCCATGTTTTGCCAGCGTTGCCCCTGTTTTGATATGTAGTCATTTCTGCATATGCTCACCAGTTATAGTTTCTGAGGTTCTTCTCATCCAATAAATAATGTTTTATCACCAGTTACTTGCATTTGCTCCATATTTTTGCTGCTTTCCAAGTGCTGTTAAATCACCAACTATGAAGCTGAACATCTGGTTTACCAGATCCCAGAAAAAAACAAATGTGGGGCAACCATTGCCAATGAGAGGTAGCTTAAACTGTTGATAGGAGAAGCTGTGATAGTGTGGCCTTGGGCTGGTCCAGCCACAAATCCATTCATTTTTGTTTGTTTTTTCAGTTTTCACTTTTTCAGACATGCAGTAAACACCTGTGCCCTCAGAGGTTATCATGCTGATTTGACCTGCTTAGGTTTTACTGAGTGAGATTAAGTTGAAATGCACCTCCTAACGGTTATCACATGAAGTTACCTGTGTGACGTGGTGACATCATGCTCACTCACCTCAGTAACAAAGCCTTTTGTCTTTTGCCGTTGCATTGAGGTTTTATAAAAACGTCAGTCTTGCAGTGGTTTCTTGAAAACTATTGCTAATTAAGAAAAAAACAAACAAACAAGCAAACCTAGAGCGAATCAAAATGGGGGACATTGTCTCAATATCTGTGACATATAGGACGAGGGATGAAAATGCTGTGCACAAAGCGGGACACCTGGTCGCTTTATTGATGTCTTATAACAAAGCTGTTCCCAGCTCATGCACTCTCGTTTTCCTCAAGCTTTTAATTTGACCCACACACAAAAAAACAAAGAGAGACTCAGTCTTTAAACCATTTCATTTTGTTTGGGCTTTTAAATTGAAACATCTGCAGGAAATGTTGAATGTTATTGATTGCAACTTAATGGCACTCAATGAATCACAGAAGCTTTTGTTATTAATCAGCCAATGTAAACAGTATTTCTGTTAAAGTCTAAAGGGAGATGAAGAGCAGCGGCAGAGTTGTGTGTGTAACATAACTCTGCTGTTGTGCAGATGGAATTAGTGCCGTGGAAACGTAAATTATGCTGAATTTACTCAGCCTCAATTAGCGACTGATTTATTTTTCATGCTGGCCATCTCCGGGCTTTCTATTATGGTTCTTTATTTGACAAATATGGTACTAAAGAATCATGTAGAATCAAAATCAGAACCTAATTTTTGTTCAATACAAGTTATATTCAAGCCTAAAATTAAAAGATCCAGTTCAGTATATAAGTGTCATTTACACAGAAGCTACCAAACACAGGATCATCTATATTAATGTCTCTTCGCTCTGCTCAACCTCTTTGAGTCGATCCCTATTCATCTCCAGCAACTGCTGACTGTCTGGTTGCTATGGCAGCTGCTCCCTGAGATGCTGGATGAAGCTGTGTTTTTATAGATGTAACTAATTTTGCTCTGGCAGGTTCCAAGATCATTAGAACATAGAACAGCAGATCCAAGGTCTGCTTCGGTATTTCCACTAAAGGTCAGCGGACACACAGTATGTTTTATTACAGGAGGCAGATGAAATTTGAACAAAGTAGCCGTGTGTGATGTATGGGCCTCTGTTGCCCGAATCAATATGACTGAAGAATTCTGTATTGTGCTCGGTGGGATGAATTGGTGTGTCTGTGTGCGCACCAACACAACACAGCAGCTCCCTTTGTTCAGATCTTTAGTCTTTGTGTTTCATGGAAAATTAAAAACATTTTCATAATTATAATGGAGGAGCCACAAATTAGATACACAGCTGCAAGAATTCTGTTTATTGTGTTTGCAAGATAAGGTTTTTACTTCACCTTAATGTTCAAGTGTCTCATCTTGGACTTGCCTTTGTTAAAACCTCCCATACATTTTTTTTTTTGCAGTTTGCTGTAGAGGACATTGTGAAGGTTTCTGCAGCCTCCAGGCAGAGCTAACCTTGGTGATGTCACTGAGGTTTTTTTGTTTTTTTTTAACTTGAAAAAGCTCCTCCAAAACCATCTCTCTCCTCTCTCCACTTGAGCAGCACTACCCATGATTCCTCAGTTGACTTTGATGAATACAATTGGTGGATTTATTTGTTTTATTGATCCGAAATTCACAAGAGCGCAGTACATTGTTAGTTACCTGTAAGTGATGGGGCTAGAGTAGAGTAGTCAGCAAAACTACTTAGTCAATAACTGGCATAGATGAGCTTTTCAGGCAGTTTTCTATTGCTCCTCACCCCCCCAACCCCCCTACCCCCCTTACAGCTGCTCCTAAAGCTCTCAAACAGAGAAAAGAAAACAACAAACAGCGGAGCTGAAATGACGATTGGGACATTTCGGGCACTTTACAATGATCACATGCTGGGTTTTCAGTATATGGAGCATTCATCACATTCTGTTCTTCTGAAACTTCCATCCTCCATCCTCGGCCATCACAAAGCCTGCAGGAAACAGGTCAGTGAACAAAAGGAGAAGAGGGGGGGAGAGAGAGAAGGAGATAGATAGACATAGGATTGCAGATGGGAGGAGGAAGGAGCAAGGGGGGTCAGAAGTTGATAAGAACTGAGCTATACTGTTCTTCTCTGGACCAGCTGCCGGAAGAGCTGCTTAAAGGCAGACAAAAACACTTCCCAGTGTGCCTCACTGGCCCACAGTGACACCTCCCAGAAGTCTTCCTATCGGCCACTCAAGAGCGTGACTGAGGGCCGTCACCTAGGCAACGGCCCGTCTCGCTGTGATGCATGTACTGCCAATGAGTGAATTTCATTATGAGATTTGTTTGTCTGCTTGTGTGGAATATTTCACAGAAGCCTGTATATAATGTGAATCTCTACATATGGTGACTCTGAGACACACTTTGAAACTAGTGCGACCGTGGAGCAGAAATCAAACCCCGTTTGGCCGATTTCTCCCCTTGCTCTCAGAAAAATGACATTCAAAGCGTCAGCACCAGATGAAATGATGTGCCGAGGTGAATATTTTCTGGCGAGGAGAGAGAACATGGCTGAAATATGTTTCCCTGGCAACCAACCGTCTGCAGAAGGGAATGAAACCAGATCGTGTTTTTAAAGGCTGCAGACAGCACTCTCAGAAGTTATAAAACACTGCCTGCATTTTATGCTGATAAATATTTAGCCTCTGCTCGTGTGCCGTAGTTGCCATCTTGGTTGAGCATATTACATCTTTCATAAACCTTAAGTATCCCTATGGGAATCCTGTGAATGTGAATGTAAAACAGTTCTTGTATCTTGAGCCTTAAGTCAGAACTGTCTTTGTCTTTGTCTCTGTCTGTTTTCTACCTCTGAGGTGCAATGATAAGGATTCAGATACTAAACCATAGTCTGACATTACAGGAACATTTGCGAAGACAGCTGAGATTTTATTTTAGGAGGACTGTAAGGGACTGTAAAAGTGTGGAGATCACACAGGAGAGTGATTGCATGACTTTTTATTGTCTATTTTTTCCCTCTGTATCGGCAGCAGCATCCAGAGCCAGAGTCGTATTGTTTTCAGGTGGATCGTCTATCCCACTCCCATGAACATGACATCTCAATAACACTTCAGCTTCATCAAATTTGGCACAAGCGTTCCTTAAGACACAGGGATGGACTAGATTAGATTAATGGGGTCAAAGGTCAAAGGAAATTTATTAAAATCTGAAAAACTTTCTCCTGGATCTAAGGAGAAACTGATTAGATTTATTGGGTCAAAGGTCAAGGCTGTGGTGACATCATACAACATGCTGGGCGCAATATTTCTGTAAAACCCTGGAGGGGATTTCTTCAAATATGATTTTAACATTCAATTGGACGTAATTACAAACTGATTAGACTTTGATGGGCAAAGATCAAAGTCACAGTCAGCTCAGAAAATACTTTTTAGTCAGTATTCAAGCCTTTAGACAGCAATTATGATAAAATTTCACTAAAAATGTTGAATATGGAATAAGGTTGCTTCAGGAACATTTAGATGTACCCTCAGGAAAATGAACGTGCTGATGCTCCGCGGACTGTCGTGTTAATCCAATCAAGTCACCCAACAGTCAATTTCTTGTTTTCTTGAGTAAAGGTGGCTGTTTTTGCCAGATCTTAAAGCCTTAATCTCTGAAACCAGACCTCAAACACAGAGGTGGCACTTGCAGATCTCTCATTGTTTCAGAGGGCACATATAAACCATTATAAGCCCAGTTCAGTTTTTGGAGGAGATCGAACCTTGAAGGTGAAAATCTGCTCTCGCAGCAACTGTATCAGTGACATAAATGCTCGGGTTGCTCTGATGGAAGAGTTGGTGGGTTTAGGCCACATCGCTGAACTAGTGACAGATCGGTTTTTACACAAAGGCCCCAAAGTCCTGAGGCCTTTTCTCTGTGGTGAGAACAGGAGTGTGTGTGTGGAGGGGGGGGGTGATATCTAACAGTCACTTCTGTTCGCTGTGACTGGACTGCTGATGATCATCACCACAGCCACATGGTGTGTGTGTGTGTCCCTGTTGGTTGTCTTTCAAATACAGATATTTTGTCAGCTGCCCTCTGGCCACTGCTGCCTCATGAAAACTGTCCGTAAAACCTGAAGAGAAACTGCAAATGGCATTGAATTCTTTCGAGTCAGAGGTTATCATATAACTTGTCTAGAAAGAAAAGACTAACATATGCCAGACTTTCCCTTATCATGAGTTCACTGGGTCGGTTGGTCTGCATGTTCCAGTGCTTTTCAATAAAATAACTACAAAAAAACTAAATGCTTTATAAAACTTTATCTTGATTTTATTGAAAGTTATCAGAAGATAAAATTGTTGAAAAGAACAAAAAAAAAAAAAAAATTCCCAGTATCCCCTGTGCTCTGAAATCTCACACTGATACAAGGTCGCGTTACATGTCAGCTAAAACCAGACAGGCTTATTAGTTGTTAATTAACACCGGTTTAATCTTTGATCAGTCATGTAAACAGTGGTGGAGTGGTGGAGATGCCTTCAGTGCCACAGTGGTGAAAACCAGGTCAGCTAATTGGGACGGCTAAATATATTTCGCAAGGTACACCTTCTCCTTGCAAGGTGAAACACAGTGCCAGAGTCACTGCTGCGACAGATTTAACATCCTCTTGATAATGAGCTGATTAGAAGCTTCTGATGACCACAGTGTGTCTGATGAGGGCTCATATATTTGCAGTCAGCCATAAAAACCTGCAGTAACTGCAGGGACTACTTTTAGGACTGTTAAATAGAAATTCATACAAAGTTGTGCAGCCATTGCCCCCAGTCAAGATTAACCGCAAATAATCCGAGTTGTTTTCTGTCTAGTGTTATTGTCCAGTTTGTGTCATGCACTGTGCATATACACCCCGAATCTGCAATGTATTTCAGTGAAGTGTGTCATTTGAAAACCATTTCTCTTTCTTGACACTGAACACTCTTCCCCAGAGAAGACTGTGATGGTGTTTATGCAGTTCTCAAAGCTGATATGTGATACAGATGTGATTTTCTTAGAAGTTTCTGTATCCCAGTGTATTATATAGAAAGCCATTCACCTCTGGACATAGTGATAGTTTCCCCTGCACTTGTTCTCCATACATCTTTATGTTGGCCTCATCATTTCACACAGGCAAAGCAAACATGCAGCATTCGTAGGAACAGTATTGGGCACCATGCACTATTGTCTGTAACTACAATATTAGGATTACAAGTCCCCAAATCAACTTTTGTGTTTATCTTAGTTGAACATTCCCCAGATTAAGTGAGAACAGCATTTTTTCCCTTCGTTTTATCTTTTTGGACAGAAATATAGACTGGGAAAATTGGATCAATACCATGGTTTACAGGCCCGGCAGTAAGCAATAATGAGATACGTTTCAACATTTTGCTCATGGTGTCTAATTAGGGTGACCTCATCAACAAAACAAAAAAGCAGTCTTTTCCCTCTGTTAGGAAGGGAGTTTCTGAGGGCAAATCCCCCCCTGGTTTCGTTGAAAAGCAGTCAGATGTGACAGAGGCTTAATGGCTTTTTCCACAATCCTCACTGTTTCTACTAGTTACTGTTTGCAGCTGGCTTTTCTTCCATAATTAAACATTTCTAAAGTCCTTATTGAAGAAGCACATGTTAGACGTCTCAAAAACCTCTTGGTGTTCATTCTTCTGCTGTCATGTTCCAGAGCCAGAGAAATCCTCTCTGAACAGTTGCCTGAAGGAAAAGTGGGTAGTGCATTGCTTCTAGATAAGAATGACCATATTTGGTAATAAAGTAACATGTTGTCAAACTGTTCGGTCTGGCATAAGCTGCAGCACAGTCATGGGGATATCCAGACTCTAAGCATGAGCTCAAAGAGTTTTAATCCTGGGCAAACTCAGCAAGCTCACCAGCGCATAGTGTCAGCAGAGAAAACCTGAGAAACATGGCAAAGGATGGACGTGACATAGAGAGACTGTACAGCTCTAACTTGAGGGAGTGGCTGCTAGGATATATTTCCTCTGCCCCATGCTGGCGTGATGAGATAGGATGTTTTCCCTCCACCTGTACAGGGAGTTACAAGTCCCATCGTGATACATTAAATATGATATAAACTTACCAAGAAATGTCTTCTAATTTCATCAGCTACACATAATCTGTCTAACAAAGGAGCATGAGGAGGCATTGTCTCACAGAGGGTTTGCATGAGTGATTTTCTCTTGTCTCGGTAAGAGCAGCCAGGTCTAGGCCTTTATATGAATCTCTATGAATGAGCTATATATGTTACAGCCTATATCAATAAATATATAAATAAATAAATCTAATAATGCATAGGCTACATGAACAAATAAAAAAAAACGTATGAATAAACAAACAAATAAATACATATGCATGTAAAAATATATATTTTTTTTATCATGAAAATGTTTTTATTTGGCAATTATTTTTGTATTTAATTATTTGTTTATTTTACTTTGTCTTTGATAAGTTTCTACATTTGCCAAAAGTTTTATCTAGACAGGAGGACCTACTATATACAGTAGTATTAACAATAGGCTATTTACATCTTTTATTGTTCAAAAGGAAGCATTTTCTGTCAATATCCGGCCACAGCCATCCTCTTGTCATTTACAGTTGATAATGGTGGGTTGCATCTTGTGTAGTTGTAATTTGTCTGCATAGCAACATAAAGTCTGACTGATTGAGGATCGATAAGGCACCTGTCCATGTTATATTATCCTTCTGTCTATTGGTGGCGTTTGTTCTTGGTTGGACATGATTCTTATTGGCTGAATTAGCCAATGCAGATCTCTGATTGGAGGAGAGAAATAAGCCCCGCCTCCTCTAGGTGAACGTTCCGCATCTCCGAGCAAAAGAAACGATCTAAACGGGTAACAACCATTACAGGTTAAAAGTAGTTAATTTGAACAAATGGCGGTGGATATCTTAGCCATGGACGGTAAGGACACCTTCAGACAACACTTTTGCGTCGTAAAAGAGCTGGTTTGGGGACTTGTGCGCTGGGAGTCAACCGCCTTTGGCAGTGTCTCGGTGAGTTTAACTAAGCTAGGCTAACAACTGTGGCAGAACGTGCTACGGACGCACGCGCCATGTCTTTGACTGAGGAGATAAACCTGCGCCAGTTTCATGGTTACATACAGTATTCATAACTTACGGTTTAAAAGCTAAAAGATGGGATAATATGTTTCTTAAAGGAGATGCTGTACATTAAGAAAATTGATGGGGTATCGATCGTGTCCTAGTAATAGCCTTGTTTTTATAATGGCTAGATTTTGTGGTTGCTAGGCACTACCATTAGATTTAGTATTTTTCTTGAAATGCTGAACCCATGGGAATTATATTATGTATCCATACTGTTCAAAGCATGTGGGGTACAATCAGGCTGAAACACAGCTTTGTTTACAAATAAGACACACACACACACACAGATTTATAAAGTAATATATGACGGATGATTGGCATTTGTGTCCATGAATTTCTCATTCATTCATTCATTCATTCATAAATCACTCATGTGAATAATAGCATATGCATGTGAATTTTTACTCCTCAGTGACAACCAAAACTTACAGCACCTACATTCAAGGCAGTCAATGAAATTATCAATTATCTTTCTACCAGTATATGACATTTTCAAACGTTCATGAAAACAATAGGTAAATGAGGTTGAGTGGACGTTGACCTAATGTGTATATTACTGTCCAGTCTCTTTGTTTCATGCTTTGTTCAGGTCAGTCAGCTGCTACCCATAATAACAACAATGCCATGACTTAAATAACATGTAACTTAACCTCTCTATGAGGGATGTTTTATTCCTCTTCACTGAAAGTACAGAATAATTTTCATGTTAGATTGTGACAGACACATTTTAGGTTTCATTAGCTCAAACTGGCTCCAACTAAGAAATTAGATCACTGATGTCTTTTCTCTCCGAGGCTGCTGTCATCCGTTAAAAAAAAAAAAGTAGCACTGGTGCCAGAGACTGATTAAGGATGATCGGACCACCGTTAACGCTTTGTCTCTGGCGGCTGTGATGAACATTTAATTGCGTGAGTCTACGGATTGGTTAGATGTTGGAAGCACTTGAATGCTGGCAGAGGATGAAAGCTGGCTCTGCCCCCGCTTATATTGGCCTGCTTTTGATGAGCTCTGCATGTTTTGGAAGTCTGAGGGGTAACAGTTGGGGGTGAGGGGTTACGCCTCAAGGATGGAGAAGATGGCTTTTGACGATGGGATGAATGGTTTGAAGACTTGGTAGAAAATCAGAGTTTGAAGTGAATAACTAACTGTCTCTGAGTGCTTTGCAGGACCTAATATTACAGTTGCATAGGCTCAGTTTATGGCCACAAGTTGTATTGTTGTGCATTTTTTATTTTGTTTCTGTGAAAATATGCATTCACTTTGATGAGGCAAAATTTTATTACGTTGTAATCCATCCAAAAAAATTGAAAAGTTGAAGTTAACATGTTTCTACCCATGGTACACAACAGCTTTTTTCTTTTATGTTTTGCATGTTTCTCACCAAAAACCTCACCTTTCATATTAAACAGTGGCTTGTAGATGCTGACCTATGCAGCGCTCCCACTGTCTGTCATGCACTGTGTCATTGTCTATGAAGAAAGTGCTCGCTTTGTATGTGTGCGATGTGAACCATTTAATCAGGAATTGAAAAGAGCTTTCCAAAACATCTGCTCCTAACCTAAAGAGTGAAGAATTAAGCTTCTGTGTGAATTTGTTGTAAGACCGCAGCTGTAGTCCTTGAATCCGCCCCCTTTATGTTTCCATTTTATCATTTTTGCCACATTTATCACTGCCAGTGCAGATGGCAGGGTGCCTACAGTACCTCGACCAAGCTGGCTAAAGTCTGATGTATGGACTCCCGGTTCACTTTGTCAGCAAGTCATCCCTGTTATATTGTGGAAGAGGAAACGACTCGTTAGATGAATTACTTTGGAGGACACACATGTCCAAGTCAATAAGCCTGATTAACTTACATTTGATCAATACACATTTACAAGAAACATGCCAGTCTGCTGACCCCGACGTAATGTTTGAGAAACGGCCTGCAACCTCAGGATTACTTAAACATTCCAGTATTCGTGCTTACCTTCAGTCCAGTGTACCTTTTTCTGGACTGTGCATAATGAATGTTAAAGGCCAGCAAAGGTACTATATGTACCCAAGCATGGGTCATGAATTATTGAACAAAGGTGATTTTGCAGAGTCAACAGTATGAGGATGTAATACAAATAATCTGATGCAAGCGCACAGAGGTATCATAAATGCTGGGTGCGTAGCCTAAAAGGATCCTAACAATGGCAATCATTCAAGTTTAATGACATCCAAAGAATATGTATTCAGGTCCTTATATAATCTACAGTGGACTATAGCATATATGTTCTCAGCCACGTATTCTCACAGGAGAAACTTGAAATGGTTTCTGCTTGAGCAGGACACAAACAGAAGACATGACAGAGCACAGATGGATATCGCATATGAAGAATTAATGTACAGGTTCGGTGAATGCTTGACTCGTACTCAACATCGCTTATTCCCAGTGTATCAAAAAGTCATAGGGTAACTCATAAAACTTTCACATAGTGACTGTTGTACAGTGGATCTTTGAATACAAGCAGTCCCATGGCAAAGCTTATGGAAAGCTATCCATTAATCAGCTGCAGGAGAAACTGAAGAGATGTCCCTTAATGGCTGTATGCAGCTCTAATGTGCACTTAAGTATTGGAGTAAAGGTTTTAGCTATATACATGGCTGTGGCAAACAGTTGTGAAAGAATAATAAATGAATAGTAGATCAGTTTGTTTTCTGATGAAACAGCCCCATGACAGAAAATTCAGCATCAAGACTGAAAGGATTTGTGCAAAAAAATAAAATAAAATCAACTGAATTCCCTCTGTTTTCTGTTTCAGTCTGTTCACAGTTCTCGAGAGGGGTGTACGCCATTTTCGGATTCTACGACAAGAAGTCCGTCAACACCATCACATCATTCTGTGGGACTCTCCATGTCTCCTTCATCACACCCAGCTTCCCTCTGGATGGGAATCAGCAGTTTATTATCCAGATGAGACCTGACATCAAGGGGCCCCTCCTCAGCCTCATCGAGTACTACAAGTGGGACAAGTTTGCCTACCTGTATGACAGCGATCGAGGTAAGGCTCGCACAGGGTCATGTTAGTTTTGAAAGTTAGCTGCCAGTTCTGATTCACCCAGAATTGTCACCAGTGTTGGCATCTTGAAAAAATTTATTTCACAAAGCTTAGGTTGGTGTCGTGTGTGGATCTGTCGCTCTTTGAAGTTGGATAGAGGGAGCATGAAAAAGTGACTTCCACCCTCATTATTTTGACATGTCACTGGCTATTGTAGTTTGTTTAGACAAAGGAATTATGTCTGTCTTGTAGTTGACAGTTGGTTGAATTTATGCAAAGCCTGTGTCAAACCATTTATACCCCCCCCCCCCA
>OMNW01020113.1:10285-20624 GCA_900303245.1 Selene dorsalis | reverse complement strand
ACGTCGTAGACAGACCTTAAAAGATTCTAACCACATTTTAAATCTGGAGGGAAAGCAAATTGCCTGGAAATCTTACAAGTAGAACCAAATTAGCATTTGACTTCATTATAAATAGTTTATCAGCATCTGAAATTCAACAACAATATTTAAAGTGAAGTCTGGCTCACATTTAACAGAAACACCCCAACAGCACAGCCAGTCCTCCATGGCTCTCTCTCTCTCTTTGTGAGTAAAGCATGCTGTTGATCGCTGACACTTGAAATATCCCAAGTGGTGAGACCTTTTCAAACAAGCTCATCAGCATTTAGCATGCCTGGCTTGTCATGGCACAATGATTTCTGTCTGTCAGACACTTTGAGTCACTGCCCCATGGCTGGGCTTGATATTTGCCTAGTTAGACCATCGATCGGCCCCAGTGTTTTTCTTCTGTGCCTTGGCTTTTTAGTGCTGGGCTACATCACAGACACCTTGGCATCTTGAGATTTGATCCGAGCACGGTGGCCAGGCCTTCAGACTGGAATGGGGACTGGGGTAGGAGGATAATATTGCTGACATTCACCAAGATCTAAAGGTTTGTGAAAGGCAGACGATGGAACATTTGTTTGCTTGAGGGCACCAAAATTTCTTGCCAGCACAGAGGTTCTGAGCTGAATATAAAACAAGTTTTCCTTTGTTCTTGGGAAATGGCCTTTTTTTAGCAACTGACACACATGGTAAAGTGATCATGAAGTCTTTCTCAGCAAAGTGGAAAATGAAGCCCTGTTTTTGGGGACAGAAGGTGCTGCTTCTCCCAATTCTGTTAGTGTCATCTGCATAGGCAAGAGCGATGCAGAGCAGAGCACAGATGCTAGTCCGCAGGGCCTGTTGAACACGCAGACATTTAACTAACTGATGTACAATCAGAAAGGTCAGTAAAGGTCGTGGGGATTATGCACCAGACAAAGTCACGGAGGCAGTGTCACATGCTGGAAGATTTAGAGGGGAAGCCTGTAATTATAACTGTAGGTCTGGGGCGTTATAATTTCACGATGGCATTCAAACATCATTTATTCCCATTGGTAGAGTAAGAATTCATCAACATCTCACATTCTGTCTGTCCACAAACTTACCATCTGGATCCACTGCTCTGTCAGGAACTCTTAAATTGACATTAGACAAAGTCAAAACCCATTGTGTTGCACACTTTGCACTGTGGCTTCAACTGAAATGTAGACTTGAATACCCCAAAACAAATATGATTTATTATTTGTATTAAAAAAAATGATATCAGTCACACTTACAGAACTATTATAAGAATGCAGTTCACATACCTGTACAATTTAAACATTATAAAAAATGTCCTTATAAGTTTGACCTTTTCCCTCTCTTTTTATTTCTAATGATGATGAGGAGGAGGATGTTTTCAAAGTTTTGTCATGTGATAAAAATCAAAATGCTCAGTTGATTTTAGAAAAACCCAAATGATTATAATTTATTAAACATTATTGAGCTTTAAAGTGAAGGTGAATCTTTAGGGATCAAAAAAACTGCCAGCAAATGTGTCAAACAATAGCAAATCAGCCCTAAGCTATAAAATGGTGGTTATTTCTGTCAGTCAAAGATAAGGAAAGTGTTGTAATGTAAAATGTTTCACAACTTACCTTGTTCGATATCCTTGAAGCAAAAATGAATAAATACATGAAGAGACAGATAAATAAATCTATCAATTTTAACTTTTACAAGTAAGAGAAGCAGCAAAGATAAAATGTTGCATTATGGATAAAAACATTTTCCCTGTTTATAGGCTATACAAAAACACATTTTGTGTATGTTACAACTAACCCGGACTGGGGGGTGAACTGTAACATTTCACTCCTTGTGTTCAAGATTTGTTGTGTTTGCGTTGCAGAAATAACACTTATTTATTGTGTTATATTTTGGATGAACTGACCTAAAACATCTCCAAGATACAGACAGAAAGGTCAAAATAATTCAACCATCCGTGGTCATGTGCACATGCACCAACAGTGGCAGTGCATCTCTTCAAGTCTGGCTTTGATTCATTAGATTTTACAACTTCTCCTAGAAGTAACTGAGTTTCTTAGCTTGCTGGACAGTAACTGGCAAACTGTCAAAGCAGGACCAGTGAATGACCAGAGAAAATTCCTAAAAGATGGAGACTGCACTTGTTTGGTGCCAGCAGGACCCTTTTTCTTGGAGTCCAACGTCAACACTGAGATGGGAGACTATACGCTTCAACTGTGGGCTTCAACAACCCACAGTCCCAGTAGATCCCTCCCTTTTCCAGGAGGTGGATTATGAATTCATGTCAGGGAAAAGGCCCAAAGGCTGGTTCTAGAGGACACTGAAGACCTGGAACTAGTGAAGTAGATCAAAGAGACAACAAACCGAGAGGGAGATGACTCAGAGACAGACAATGACATCTGGGTAATGCCATGTTCTGGTCGTGTGGACAAAGAATGATTTGATCATCTTTGCTAAACATCTGGTGAACCAAGCAGGGACTCACCGTGAAAGAAGGTTCTTGCCCCAATGCCAAGGACATCAGGATGATCTTCAGGGCCGTGAACACAGACCTAATGAAGAAGATTGGGAGTAGGAGTCTGTGATCCTGTCAGATCCGCTGTTGTCGCGGCCATTGTTAAATCTCTGCAGGCCCACATCACAGAGCACTCTGCTGGGCCTGCAAACAAAAAAGATGAAATCTGGATGGAGAAGGAGCGCGTCTGGTCATCCTGGCTCCAATCTTGGAAACTAATGAGAGTTGCAGGTGGTGCAGCAGTTTGCACTGTTGGTTCTCCACTTTCAGAGGTTTATACAAGGCCACACGGGGCTACGAACATGGGCGCCCTCAGCAACAAGGCCAGGGCCACCACTCAGCTCAGTACATCAATGTGATGGCATTGGTTTTCTGCTGCTGCTCCAGTAACTTATTGGACCAAATAATTTAATTGGAAAAAAAATGTTCACTGACAATTTTGAAAGAATTATACATTTTAAATGTTATCCAAGAAGGAAGATAAGAGGTGACAATGACATAATAATATCACATGACATGTATACGATGTACTCTAATCAGACTTGTGTTGTTGAATGTTGAAGTTTTTATGAATTAAGTATAGCACAAACTGCTATGGAATTAAGTACAAGCTTCTTAAATCTTTAACAAAATATACTTGACTAAATGTATAGTTTTTAGTTAATACTCCACAAACTTAAAGGGTACCTGTTAGAAATTAGATAGTCTGCCAATAGTAGCCTATACAATGGCAATTAGTGAACAATACTCAATGCTAATAGCAAAATTGGAGCAATTAAAAAAGTGTTAACTGATGATGAATTTAGTGTTAGCTACATAATAGACAGTACATAAAAAATAAAATACACACGTCACTAATTGGTATATATATTTCCAGTCTCCCATCTTTTGTTTTAGGTTTGTGGCAGCACTACCTGGTTAGAAAAATAAAAATAAGAAAATACTTTAGAGATATTTATAAGTGTTGAACATTTTCATATTATTTTTAACCCTGACTTGTTAAAGATATAAAGATAAACATTAAAAAATGTCTAAATTAATATAAATAAATACATTTGAATAAATAAAACATTGCATTTAAACACTGAAAAAAAATAAGAGGTAGTGGTACCCAACTACTGGTGGGGACCTCAGGTTTTGTTCCCTCAGTGACACCATTCACCATGGCTTAGTCTGTATTTAGGTTAAAGTATAACTACAAGGATATGAACACACACACACACACACACACACACAATTGCACATGACTATAGTGAATCTTATTACTGCTAGCTTGCAGAGGCTTTGTTCAGTTTAATGAACAATGTATGAAGTGTTCTGTAGAATAACTGGTGCTTGAAGTGTTTAATGGGAACAATGCACTGCACTGAAATGATAATTGACAGTGGCAGTGCTTTGACAAATACTGAGATAGCAGGAAGGAAATGTTTTGTGACAATAGTATTGCATGTGAACAGGTTATAGGAAGAGTTATGGTTTATAAACACAACACAACACAACACAACAGTATAACAATAAAAACTCTTACCATGTAAAGTGAAACTGCGTTAGTCACATCACAGACAGATGTCTTATTAACCATCCAGCCAAATGTGTTTAGTGTGTAAAATTAGGTTTCAAATCATGAAAAAATCAAGCAGTTCTCTCAGCTCTGGAAGCTGGGGATGTGTCTGCTGCAGGTACTGAAGCCCCGCCCACTTGCGAAGCCTTGTCAAATTTCAACTGTCAATCGAATACCACCAAACAACATCAGTAATGGATGCTGCTAACTGTCCTGTCGGACCCCTGCAGCTACATGTTTGAGCCGTCAGAATCAGAGTCTGAGTCCAGCTCTGGTTCTGAATATTTGCTGCTACCACCAAGAGAGCGACTGGATGCTGTGACACACACTTAGCAGTGAAGAAAAGGACCTACAGTACGAGTGAGGCGCTGGAGCGTCGGGACCATACCCAGCCATCGCTGAACCTCTCTTCGCTGCTAAGTGTGTATTGTGCAATTGCTCTTATATAGTGGTGCTGGAGTGGTGTCGTTAGGGGCGGGGTCATAGCTAGCTGGAATCTTATTTACGTCATTCAGCTTCCTCTTAGTCCCGCCCCAAAAAATACAGAAATCCTGGTCCTCAAAAACAGTTTTACCCTCAAACTCCACAGTTCTGTACTACTGTATATAGTTATCAATATTTTCACGTGTTTTTATCAACCATCTTCTAACTTATTTAATATGTTTCTGATCAAATCTCTTATTTCATTTTACACAGACTTAAATACAAAAGCTTAGTGACGAATGAAGCTACTTGACAATGATTAGATGCTTTGCAAACAAGAAAGTACAGCTTTGCATGAGGGATCATCTACTCTGTTCAATGACAGGCAGAGACATCAAGCGACAGTTTGTTACACATAGAGTATGAGACAAAATAAGAGGCATACTTTGTTGCTTCTAACTTTCCTTCTGAGTGATCATTTAGTAAGTAAATGAGCCTAAATCACAGCACAGTCTTTGTCTTTAACTTATGTGTATGGTGACTTTGACAGGTGATGCAGCAGCCTGGAAACGACTTGGTAATGACTGCTGGTCGTAATGGGATGTATTTTAGTCTCTATTTCATGCTCATTCTGCTGCAGAAACATAAAAAATATGTAATGAGAACATCTTCATTGGGGGTTTGGTTGTATTTGTGAGCGCACAGAAGCAAACAGATAAAGGGTTTAAGGCAGAGAAGAATGCAATGAACTCCAGTTTTTAACTACCGGTATGTCCTCAATTGTGTGCATTGACAATACAGTCTAGTATTTGTTCTTGTTCCTAATTCCTTCCCAGTGATTTATAATCCTAAACAAGAGGCTCTGAGAAAGCATAATTACTCCGTATGTACTAGATATGCTTCGCGGAAGACCTTGAAATTTAGTTATTTCTTCTGAGGATGAGAAAATCAATTAATTATAATGCAATATTGCAAAAATAACAATAATAATGTCATAACGTACAAAAATTGATGTACAAAATCACTTTGCCCTTTATTAGGGAGGTTGCATCATGACCCTGCAAGTTAAGTCTCCCTGCACAAAGCTCTGTGGAGTTTGTCTCTCAAATGTTCAAACATGACTTTCATCCTCCAGCAGCTGGGAATCTACTGTTGGTGTTAAATGTCACTTCTACATGATTGATCTGATTTAAACTTTATTCTCTATTGCACTGTCGCTCTGAATCAAGATCAGGCGTGAGGGTGTGATTACTATTTGAGAAGGATAGTTATTTTTAGATATGGGACAAACTGCTTTGCGCCAGTGGCCATCTTATCAATCACTTAGGATGTGAATATCAACCAAATGCTTTCAAGATGTGTGCTGTCTGCTTTGACGTTTTTGGTCTGTGATTGTTTGTTGAATTTATACCATGTCTCGTCCACTATCAGCAGTGTTGATATAGTGATATATATATGTCAAAGAATGCTGTGGTATAATAAGCTAGCTATGTGAATTATTCAAGCTGAAGTTCATCTTTTTATTATTATTTCCTAAATCTCTTTATTCAAAAAAAGTAAAATATATATTTTTAGGAATATAAAACAGGATTCATGTTTAATACATTGCTCCACAAATAAAAAGCTGCTCATCCATTGATGCATTGGTAAAGTAATGGATACTCTCCATTTGCAAACCCTTTCATTTAAAATGAGCCCACAACATTAAAACTGCTGCTGACATATCTGTGATTGGTTTATTTACCAAACAAAGTTGAAGGGGGCTTTCACACCTTCCTCGTTTGGTCTGGACTTTCAGACTTTTCTGTTTGATCCAAATCAAATTTACAGGTGTGAGAGCTCCCCCGGACCATAGTCAAAGACCCAGATTTGGTCCAACCAAAAGAGGTGCTCTCGGTCCAGACAAAACTACCATGGTTCCGACTTTTGCGGTGTGAATTTTTTTTTCTTTAATGGTTCAGACTTTCAAAACTTTAACAGGAAGTTCTGATGGTTGGCCTGAAAATGCCAGTGACAATAAAGACTCCGCATGATGAGGACGTTCATCCGAATCCAAACCAGGCTTGCATTCTGGGCATGGCATTGAAGCTGCTGGTGGCAATGCCATAACAGTATAATTATCATAGCTGCGATGCACACTTGTTCACTTGTTTTCGTAGATGGCTACTTTGCTAACTAGCTAATTTGAGGAGAGCATTGGTGACGCCGCTACCTCATACGCACGCCTGTTTACAAACCAATCAATGTGAAGTGTAGGGAGTGTCATTAAAGGAGAAGTTCCGTTTTTTGCAACCTGGACCTTATTTCTAGCATAAAATACGTTCATTTACTCACCCGAACAATTTGGTGTAACTTGGAGTCCTTCGGAAGATATTTAGATCCACTCGATATCTACGTATATGCATATAACGGGAGTTGTTGGGGCAACGATGCAGCGTCTAAATAAGACATTATCTGCTGTGAAACTCCTTCATTTCACCAATATGTTGTTATGAATCACCAGCACTATTCCCCCTGTGAGCTCAGAGCGGCTCGGAGTTGTCTTGTTGTTGTCATCCGGGGTTTTTTACAGGGCTTTTCACTGACCTACGACTTCGGCAGTGGCACGGAAGTGACGTCATCAAGGTCGTAGGTCAGTGAAAAGCCCTGTGCTAGAAATAAGGTCCAGGTTGCAAAAAACGGAACTTCTCCTTTAAAAGTTCTTTGGTGCGCCCAAAAAGCCTTTCACAAATTGTGGATGTTGTGCTTTATCAGGGCTGCATGTTTGATTTCTAAGGCTCTTTATGAGCACCTGGTCGGTCATTTATCTGTGAAGCCTGTTTTATAATAAGAAAACACAAAGAATACACACACTTATTCCTGTGTGTCAGCTGAAATATTCCTACAATTTGGTCATGTCCTTCTGCTGAGAGCGATGTGCTAATGAAATGAATTTGTTCCAATCTCCTAGAGGGGAAAAGCAATCCAACGAGTAATTCAGAACCATTCAAGTATGAGTCCGACCACAGGGTGCCACCAAGGTGCAGAGGTTTGAGGTCTCACTGTGCCAAGTTAAGAAACTGGAAAAGATAAAGAAAGAAAAAAAAGTGGCTTAGGACTTAACTGCTTTATTCAGCTCAGTGACTTTCAAACAGTCCTTGTTCATTTGTCAGGGCTGAATAAGTCTGTGTAAAGAGTGTTGTTGCTTGAGTGACACCTGGATTGTTCGTACCGGCAGAAACTACTGTCACTCATTATGCCCTCAGCTCCTTTGAACCACTTCTTTCCCCTCGGGGCTTTGAAATGAAATGTAGATTATAAAGGGCTGTAGAGATACCACGTTCAATCATCCCCTCCTCTGTGTGAGGGGATGAGATACCGAGAAGAAAAGTCTGTTCTATTGTTGAGGAAACATTGTGAGTTGGTTATTTTAGATGTCGAAACAGCAGTAAGAAAGAGAAACAAAGGAGAAGTAACACAGCATCAAAAGGTTGAGTGGATGTGATTAGAGGAGCGCAGGAGGAGAAATGAAGGGAAAGTAAGTCGGTAGGAAGAGGAGGGTCGTACGCCTCTGATGGAACTCCATCCTCCATAATCTCACAGATTACCGTCATTAACACACCCGCTACAGGAAGCAGTCAAGCACCACTGTCCCCTCAATTACATGTTCTGTGGTTGCTGCTGAGAGAGCTACAGTTTAGAGCCTTTTTGTTCACATACATTTAACAGAGTTATGAGAGAGGAGCTGACTTCTAAAATGTTGACCGTTAATGTTGATCCTTTAATTTTCCTTCTACCCGGTTCAGTGTTATAAAAGAGCAGTTTTCATCAGCTGCTGCACCCTTTTCAGACCTTAAGTATTTTTTTTTTTTTTTACGCCTCAATCCAAATTTTAAATTTTTCTATTTTTCTCTCGGTTCAGAAAAAAAACCTGATGTCCTTTGGTTGTGAGATAGAAGGCTTGGTCTAGTGGTCGCATTATCTGTAGCAGAGACGGTCCCTGTGCCCTACAGCCTGTGAAAGCTTGCTGTCATTATCAACCATCAGGTGAATATTACCTTTCTGAAGTCATTTGAAGTTACTGCAGCCTAAGTTGGTAGTGTTCCTGCAGCATTTAGCACCAAAATACGTCTCAGCTCTCAAAAAAAAAAAAAGCTCAGGGTGGAATATCAACTGATGAAAGCAATTTTTCTGTTCACTCTATACTTTTTCTGCTCTTAAGTATTATGCAAGAGAAATCTTGATATTCATATTCGCTGGATATATGTGGACAGCAACTGAACATGCCTCAGAAAATATGACCTGAATAACCCTGAGATGACAACTGGGTTGAAAAATTCTGTCCTTATGTCATTTTTTTACCACTTATTATAGAGGATAGAACATATAGAGGATGTAGTAGAGCTGAACAGGCACAGTGTGTCCTCTTACAGGGGGCACACCATATAGGAACTTAAGAGTTATCTTATGTAAATGTATGTCTCTGTATTGTGAAGCCACCCACCCTTTAAGATCTCACAGGAGTGAGAAAGAAACGCCTTGAGTTTGCTTCCCATCACCTTTGGGAGATGTCACAATGGAGCTCCCCTGAAGAAATCACATTTACACATTTCACACTGCTAGCCTTCTCAACCCATCCTGTATACAGTTTACTTGTCTCTGGCTACTTCTGCTTGTACAGTAGATCCCCAGAGACTCAGTCCTTTCTGACTTTCCAAGTAAAACAAAGTTGCTCAACCTCCAGCAGTAATACAGATTAGATGTTTTGGTATGATGCTGACTACAAATGTGTACTTTTCAACATAATGATGGCAAACTGAATTCCTTTAGAAAGAATTATTAACATTAGGGGCTCTAATTTCGTACGAGGCGCAGGCATGGCGCACGGTGGCGCAGCCAGCATAGTGGTTCTTTTTCATCTGGTGCAACATGGCGCGCAATCAATTTGGCAATTTGGTAGACCGTGGCGCGCCAAGATGGGTGTGGCGGCGCAGTAGGGGGAGTTGTCGACAGATTCAGTTTGGCGCAGTGACAATTTCCTGCCGAAAGTGCGCTGAAAGCTCGCCAGCAATGAATAATCACAACAACCACTCTTCAATGCAACTATCTGAATCAGCACATAAATAAATATATCTATATCGATGGAAACTCAACCTGACGTAATTAACACAGCTGAAACTGTGATGCAAACTAACGAGTTGACATCTCTCTCAACCAATCACAAACAGCCTCCTCATCAGACAGTGAGTGTATATTCACATCTCTCATCAGAGAAGAAGAGACGCTGGCCTACAAGGTCCAGGCCACGGAGCGTGGCCATGCGTCCCCACAGGTGCTTCAGATCTCATGGTATTTGTTTATGTTGTGATCTGTGCACACTAGGTTTAAATATAGGTTACTAAATGTGAGTGTCTTCATTAGTGGAAATGGGTGTTTTTGTTTTTTACACTGGGCAGTGGTTCTCAGTGTATACAAAGTTAGAGCCCTAGAACATTGTTGTTTTTTGTATATATAAAATGTCTTTTCTAATTTTTTCCTATTTATTCTATTTTTAGTGTGTCATATATTACATTGTAATTATTGTATGTCTTGGATGCTACTGGATGCTTAAATATACTTTGGGATCAAATCAGTGCCTAATCTAATCTAATCTAATCTAATCTAATCTAATCTAATCTAATCTAATCTAATCTAATCTAAAATAATCTAATCTAATCTAATCTAATCTAATTATTCAACATTAACATCCAGTATTAGCAGTGATGATTGTTATTTGTAGGTGTTATAATTTATTTCTTTATTATTTATATCATTTATATTTTTCTGATATATATATT
>OMNW01020112.1:14243-30007 GCA_900303245.1 Selene dorsalis | reverse complement strand
GTGGGTCAGACTCTCCTTAATCGGCGGTAAGGAGGAGGAAGAGGAGGGGGAGGAGAGGTCTCCCCCGGTGGTGGTGGTGGTTGTGCTGTGAGCAACGGTTTTGCTCACGTTCCCTTGTTTGTGAACCTCTGGGTTTCCACACGGGACTGATTTGGGGTCAGCTCGGGTTAGCAGTGTGCAAACATGCAGCAAGTCACCCAGCTTCATCTGACCGTTTTTTTTCTTTTCTGTTTTACTGCACAGTGTATCCGGTCATACCTGCAGGGAGGTGTGCAGCACCGTGACCTCAGGCTCCGTCTGTCTGTGCAGCTTTGTCTGTGCTGATGTTTACTTTACACATAAAGTACAAATGCTCCTATGGAGAGACTTGACTGTGGCTCAAATACTGGCACGTGTGTGAATATAGTGAATATTAAGAGACAATGATCCCGACCACCTTCATCTGTGGATGAATGTTACAGACAGATGACCATTTCACTTGGCCTGTGTAAACTGACACTTCAAATCTAATCATTCCTTCATGACTTTAAAGTGGAGTTTATTTAGAATAAAACATTAAAATCCACATTTTCAGTTTGTTTAGTCTTCATATATAAAAGGTCAGTTGCTTCTGTTTTTTTTTTTTTTTTTTTACACAATGTATAAAATTAGACATCAGTCCTGAACCTGCAGCTCTGCTGTATCTGGAAACAGGTAGATTTATACTGTGAACATCACAAACATGGATCAAAAACAACTAAAGCATTTTATAAGGTGAAGTAGGATCAACATTTATCTCCATTGAATTTGACTTGGATGCAAAAATGTTGCTGGTTCTTCTCATTTCTGCTTTTCTCTCTTTGATGTCACAGTTATTTGAGTATATCTGGATTGTGGATCAAGGGTTGAAAAATCAAAACAATCATATAAAGACTTTTTTTTTAATTGGTCAAAGATGAATAGATTAAAGGAAACAAAAAACTGTCAACTCAGAACAAGAAAAATCCTCAGGGTGCTAAAGAAGTCAAGACATAATGAGTTAAAAGGTCATCTACTCACTGTCACCTGTTGCTTCACTGACTTTATTCTTGTGCTCTAGCAATGTTGCTTCATGCCAGGAAGCTGTGCAGACAGACGGCATCAAACATTGCCATGACAACAGCCGTGCTCAGGAGGATCGCGAGCGAGAGAAGAAAGTAGCCAGGAAGCGTCTGTACGTGGTCTCCGTCATCTGCCTGGTCTTCATGATCGGTGAAATCCTCGGTCAGTCCTCCTCTTTCTTCTCATCAGCATCTTTTAATCCTCATTTCCTGTTACTTTTTATTTCACCTTTTCACACGCAGGAGATTTTTCTATCATGATTCAGTCTGTGACACCTGATCCTAAACCTGATATTTTATTGACTGGTTGATTGTGAATCAGATACCTGTGGAGTTGATCATTTAACTTTTTATTTGCTCCCGCTGCTCCTGACCTTTCTTCTCTTTATGTCTCCTTTCACTTCTCCTCCTCTGCTCTTCCTCTTCCCCTCCACTTCCGTTTCCTCCCCCCTCTGTTCCCTCCACCCTGCATCACTTATTTTTCCAGTGTCATTTTTATCCTTCTTAAAACAAAGTGATGCAACATTTAAATGACAGCTCTCTCTGTCTGTCTGTCTGTCTGTCTGTCTGTCTGTCTGTCTGTCTGTCTGTCTCTTTCTGCAGGTGGGTATTTTGCAGGCAGTCTGGCGGTGATGACAGACGCTGCCCACCTGCTGGCGGACTTCACCAGCTTCATCATCAGCCTGTTGTCCCTCTGGCTCTCGTCCAGACCTGCCACACACAGGCTCAGCTATGGTTGGCACCGCGCAGGTACATCACTCACAGCGTTCACAGTGCCTGTAGCTGCTCAAGGATTTTTTTAAAGCTGCACTTGAAACTAAAATTTCCTTCCGATACTGAACTCACCAACATCTCATCCTCTGTGGTTTTAGTGCGGTTTAGTCGACAGCGATTGATGCTGGATTTTCTGGATAAATACTAATTGGATTTTTTTTTTTTTTTTTGTGATTTATTACAGCTTTTCTCTGAAGAGACATTAAAAGAGTACTTGCATATTAAAGCCAAAAAGAAAACAAATTGGAAGAGAGGAGGGGGTAAATTTCTGAGTTTAAGTTTAAAGTTTGAAATTTATGAGAAATATACAGCTTGGATATTCTCAGGCTTTATAATGTTTTTTGTCATTTGTAGAAAGCCTCTTCATATATTCCCCAAAATGTAATTTTAATACTTGTCTTTATTCAAACCAAACTGGATGCTATATGTTGGACAGTTTTAAATCCAAAAACATCTCTCTCTTGTTTGTTTTACTTTGCAAGCCACTGACAGTCATGTGTGTAGCTGGTGCTGATGCACAATGAGCTTTTATAAAGTTTGGTTTTTGACACTGTAACTTGCCAGCAGAGCATTTCTGTGGACGAGCTGTACAACTACAGAAGACTCCAGGTTTGTGTGTGTGATGCCATCGTCCAGTCAACAGGTTTATTTCTGTCTCGTCTCCTGCAGAGATCCTGGGGGCGCTGCTGTCAGTCTTCACCATCTGGCTGGTAACAGGTGTGTTGGTTTACCTGGCCGTGGAGCGGCTCATCAACGACGACTTCGAGATCGAAGGCACCATCATGCTCATTACCTCTGGTTGTGCTGTGCTGGCCAATATTATGTGAGTAAAATACACCCTCATTTCTCATTTATACAACTTTTATCAGGGCACAGTGGCTCTTTGAATATTTATGATTCAATTAAAGCCAACACACAGAGGAGGGCAGGGCTGAATCCAGCTCCATGGTGTCCTCAGAGCTGAGCGGTTTCACATTTCTTGGTTCCCCTCTTTCACCAGCATGGCTCTCACCCTTCACCAGTCCGGCCACGGCCACAGTCATGGTGGCCTCAGCTCGCACGGCCACAGCCACGGTGACAAGAAGACAAAAGGATACAAGCAGATATTGAACCACGCTCACTCTAACGGTGACGACCATGTGGACGTGGAGCAGAACGGGCCGAACCACGGTGAGCCGAGTCCTTAATGTGTCACTTAACTAATATCACTGTGAACTGCTGAATTCCCCCCTGCACACTGTTCTGTGCTGTGACTGAATATCCACCGTGGGGTCATTACAATCCATCATAATGACATTATAATGGAATATATAATGAATTATAATCCAGTGTATAATTAGCTTTACTACCCTGTTATTTTTCCTGTCAGGACGGAAGGATCAGCAGGCCAATGCCAGTGTGCGAGCAGCCTTCGTCCATGTGTTGGGAGATCTCCTCCAGAGCCTCAGCGTGCTCGTCAGCGCCATCATCATCTTCTTCAAGGTAACAAGTTTCTTAGATAGACCCACAAGTTTCTACCCCATGAAATGGAGAGAGTAGTGAAACTCATGAATTGTCAAGTTAAGAAACTTTAAGACGTCTGTTTCCTCGTTGAAAATAGTGTAGAAAGAAGAATACCTGAATATTCAGTTATGTACTTTCTGTGAGGAGAAGGTATTCAATCATTCACATGAATATAAAATCTATTTTCTGATTGCTCCTGGCTACTGTAATAGAGAGAGTAACTCAGGAAACTAGACTTTTTTACCTGCAGAGATGAAAAATTGCCAAATTAATTACTGGCGTAATGCAATCCTTCAGTTTAATAGGTAATAAATATTTTATATTATATAAGCCATTGATATAATGAATATCTGGCTGAATGTAGCTCATGGTCAGAAGAGGTCAATTTGATTATTGAATAGTAAAATTTAAAAAAATCTGAAGAACAACAGATTATCTTTCCTTTCATTTATTTTATGTAATGTTAGTGTGAGGATACCTAAGCATCCAGTACGGGAGCGCTCATATATTAAATCCTGTCTTATTTTTAGCCTCCAGCTCTTGGTAAACTAAGAACTAAAAACAAACTGGTCCTGGAGGAATTGTCAAACAACACAAGGCTGTGGCTGTTTGCAGGCAGGAAAGAATGAAGCGCTGTATTTTCTGTCCCCATGCTCTTCTGTTGCTCAGCGTCTACCCGTGTGCTCGGTGATTTCACTCATTGTGCTGCAGACTCTCTCCCATAACAGTGACATCTGCAGAGTTATCAGCTTCTCTTACAGTGAATAAAAACTGAATTCACCACCAAAGTCCTATGTCATTTTCCTTTGAAGTAAACTGTATTGATCAGAAAAACAATGATAAAATACTGAGCTCTATCCTTCCAACCTCTTAACTTATGTTTTTAAGGGTATGAAAAAAGAGACACCATCTCCATTCTCAAAACCAAAAGTCATTGTATTATGTTGATGCAGACGACATGTAACCCTCGCTTCCTGCATTATATTTTGATTTTCAGCCAGAATATAAGATCGCTGACCCCATCTGCACCTTCCTGTTCTCCATATTAGTCCTATGCACAACCTTCACCATCATGAGAGACATCCTCATCATCCTGATGGAAGGTGAGTTTGTCATGTCTAAAAATGTCTAAAATCTGCAGAATGAAGAGGAAGAAGGAGCAACAAGACGATGTTGGAAGAAAAGCAATGTAGAAAATATGGATATGAATAAATAATATGGAAATATGCATATGAATAAATAATTAAGTATAGAAAAAAGAATGTGTCTTTTACCAATACACCAAGTCATATCTTTCCAAAGGGTAGAAATATTTTGTAAAATTTTTGCCAGATTTTTTCCTTCAGGTTTTAGTTATGATCCAATTAAAAATGTTGATGTGAACACATCCAACATCAGTGTCTTTATACTCCGTCCTCTGATCATTGACTCCATCTTCATCTACTCACTCTAACACTTACTGTTTGTCTCTTTGTGTTTTCCATCTCGGACAGGCACTCCAGCGGGGGTGAAGTACGGTGAGGTGCGGGACGGTCTCCTGGCAGTGAAGGGGGTCACGGCGGTCCACAACCTTCACATCTGGGCCCTCACAATGAACCAGGTCGTGCTGACTGCACACGTAGCCATAGGTGAGATGAGGCTGAGTTAAAACATACTCTCCTCTCAAACAACGAGCCCTCTGCACATGATTTAATAAACTGCTGCCACTTGTCTTTCATCACTGTTGACAAGTTGATCAAAATCCAGTTAGTGGCCACATTCACTTTTTCTGACTCTCAGCCTTCACATGCAGAGCAATTAACATTTTTAATTAAAAGTCTGTCTGCACAGAAGTTTTGAAATGTTTATCACCCTGTGATTATTTGTTTCAAATATTGAAAGGTGAGACCACAGAAAAACAGTTTTAGATCTGTGTGTCTGATTACTAATAAATCTCATTGTGGTGTGTTGGCAAACTAATGTCAGTGAGATAATTCAGCTGAAACCACGAGTCTGACAGCTGAAGATGAAACATAGATTCATACCATCTAATTTTGTCACAACAGGCTTTCCTGCAGCATCACCCTCAGACAAATTTAAATGTTTTTTTTGTTTTTTTTTGGTAAACTCTAATAATGACGGATAGCTTCCCTTTTTTCACGCAACATCTAATAAGTGGTTTATGACACATTATAATGTACTTGTCATCTCTACCAACACCTAAGGCTGAACAGACAGGTACTGAATGGCATTATGATGATATAAAATATCCCTGAACAGGAGCAGTTATGAGTGTTGACACATACATTACTGATAACCATACATGAATGCAATATATGTACATATATTGAATTTCTATATATATGACATATGTAGCTAAAAAAACATATATATAGTCTGAGACCACTTTCCCAAAATGAGAATATATGTTCAAACTTAAAGAGAAATGAATAAGCAAAACATAAATATAGACACAGAGAACTTTTATGTGTATGTTGTTTTACATATATGTATATATGCACGGTTAAGATATAGGATTACAACATCTTCCTTCATAAAATGAGTAAATCTCATCTTACATATTTTGATTTTATTATGGGTGTTTCATGTATGTTATAAACTTACATCTTCATAGGTGTGAGAATAATATATCTTTTTCCAGGTGACATATAGCAGCATCAGTCTTGGAATAGAGACACATAGTAAAATATTACATTTCTGTTAATATGCTGCTTATGCCATCTTAACTGGAGGAACCTTAAGTGTCCACACAAGGTGACTTAATTGCTGTTTGTCATTTCCTTTGTCCCAACAGATGAGTCAGGGGACGCTCAGACCATCCTACGACAAATGACACAGAGTTGTTTCTCTTCTTATAACTTCCACTCCATCACAATTCAAATGGAACGACAGGCCGACCTGAAGCCTGGGTGTAACCTGTGTGTGGACCCCAAGATGTAGCAACCCCCACCCCGGTCCGATCCGAGCGCAGCAGAACGAGGCCAAGCTACGACTTCAGCAGCTCTGCATGGCCTGCTGGACCCTGAGGTCTCATGTTTTACTCTGACATTAATGCCGAAGTCACAGGACTGTGCCTTAAGTGCCTTCTCACTGACATTCCCAAAGAAATGCAGATAAAGAAATACTGAAATAAGGAGCATGTGTCAAACTGAGAGGCAGCTGAGCTCAGGATAGTAAATGATTTTTTTTAGGGGAGAAGCTCTTTGAAGTTTGAAGTTTAAACCTGTTAAAAACTTTAATATTCATGAGTTGTCGTTTGGTTTTTATGTATAAAAATAGAAATCGCTCTGCACTGTTAAAAATACGTTCTCATCTTTTCTCATATCTTTACATCTAAAGTGATTTATTTGATGTTTAACTGCTAATTTATAAGCCTTAATGTAACTCTAAACACACATTTTAACTAATGTTTGTCCACCTAATGTGACCTTACAGGAAACATCCAGGATGGAGCTACAGTAACTGTTTGTTTGAGCGTTAACACACTGTATCGACTCAAGATGCTGGACGCAGCCACATCTATTTGCACAAAGTCTGATACAATGAATATTTCTATGCATGGGCTATTAGACCAGCAACCTCAGAAGTACTGTATGTGGAGAAGTGTCACGTATATTTAAATACATGATCAAGACACATTTCTATGCCTTTGTACTGTTGTAAGGTAGAAGCTGAAATGAATTATTCAATAAAATATTCCCTTTTTCAAACACCATGTCTTAGGAGTCTTGCTTTCAAAGTCTGATTTACAATGTCATAAAATCCTTTGTGACAAAGCACTCTATCCGTTTAACCCCTTACTGCCCACACAGCTGCTCTGTTGCTGGGCAACAAGCGTAGAAATAGATTCATTGTCTTCAGGGGCATGTTGATCCCTGTTAACACCCCCCCACCCCTACCTCCACCTAAACCTCCACCTCCTTCACCACCTTGACCTTGAGCCAGTTTGCGGGCACCAGGGGCCACTGACACGTTACTGACACTGAAGTGTTTATGGCTCGTTTGAGTTTGACCTTCTGCCACAGCGAGGGGCCACGGGCGTCCAGAGCTACAGGAGCACAGTCAAGGGCATCATTAATAACAACTGACACATAGCTGGCTCCTGCCCTCTTGCTCTACTGTAAGTCTTTTATTTTAAAAATATCCATCCATCTATCCATCCATCCATCCATCCATCCATCCAATGGCCATACTGCTTATCGTTGCAGGCTTGTGTTGGGGGCTGGAGTCAATCCCAGCTGACGCAGGGTGAGGGCGGGGTTCACCTGGACAGGTTAGTGAGTCTATATTACATGATTGATATATAGATGCAAACAACCTCATTCACACAAACACACATTCACGAGTAATTTAGAGTCACCAATCAACCTAATGTGCACATGTTTGGACTGTGAGGTAAATCATACAGGCACAGGGAGAACATGCAGTTTACAGTATCACCAATATTAATTTATCACTTATCCAAATCAGGCCTTTTCACTCCATCAGTTTTTTTGTTTTTTCTTTAACAACCTTAATAATGTCCCATTTAATTTCTCCTTTAGCAGCTTGAATGTTATGGATGCATCTTTTTCTCCTCTTGACACCATCACACGTACAGTAGCAGTCAATAGTTCGACCACACTTTCCCACAACACTTTAGACTGGCACTGTGGGTAGAGTGGGTAGAAAAGGTGAGTAGATATTATATATAATATTCAAACCCTCTGCCTTTTTCGGTGTCTGTTCAAGTTAAATTTGAGAGGCACAGTGAAGCCACAGCTCGATACCAAGGCATTTGTGTGTGGAGTTTGCATGTTCTCCCTGTGCCTGCATGAACTCTGCCCAAACACATTCAACATTATTGCCTGTAGGTGTGAATGTGAGTGTGTGAGGCTGTTTGTCTGTTGTCTGTCGGCCCTGGTGACCAGTCCAGGTGGACCCTGCCCTTGCCCTTATCTCAGACTCACATAGCTCCGTATGTGTGAACACACACACATACACACCCATATAATCCCACATACCCACCTATATACTCCACCTTTACCTGCACTAATCTCACTGTTGACTCCGAGGTGTGAAACAGTCTGTTTTCATGCTGCTTCCTTCGCACTACACCATTGTACTCACCCCCCCCCGTCTCTCTTTCTCCATCTGAACTTAGCCCTTCAGGGACCAGATCAGTGCATATTTAATTAAAGCATGAGTAATGCACTAGGTGGCTAGATAATCCTTTTTAGGCCTGATACCCCCACAGCTAATAATCATTACACGGTTTGTGTTTCCTCACAGGGGCTGTTCTGTCCATCTCCCTTTCCGTTACCTTGTTCTCCCTCTCTCCAACTCTCTCTGGTTTTCCTCTCTGCCACTTCATCCATCAACCACCACAATCCCCTTCTGTCTAGTCTCGCCCCCTCATGTTCAAGGTTCGAGCCCCCGCAGCTTTAATGAAATGATGCACAACTCTGAACCTGGTGTCACTTTCAAGGTAATCTGTGTTGCCTGATGTATTTTACGTACAGTTAGCACGCTGCATGAGACAACTCCACGGCCTATTTGTGCAATATTTCATTAGAATTTTTATCCTGATGCTTTCCAATAAGTTTATGTAACCACATAAAGACTAAATGATAACACTGCCTCGTGATGAATGAAGATCTTTGATATTTACGACAACGTTTTGTCTCGATGTGGTTCAATTATGGTTTTGGATTATGGTGCCATTTTCTACCTGCTGCTTCAGCTGCAGATCCATTATTCTGCTTTAAGATTCATCACCTAACACACATCAGTGTTACCTGTATGCCAAGGTTGAGTGTCCCTCTCTCTTTGGGTTTTAGTCATTTATAAAGCTCTTATTGTTTTTTTTGAATCCCTTTACATTACTTCACTACTTTCTTCTTTAAATGTGGGCTCTTATCAGACACAGTCAGGTGATTGGTTCAGTTAAAATAACTAAAGCAGAATAATCTAAAACTTTTTTTTACTTTTATCCTGAGGGCACTTTAAATCTTAATAACATCACACTTTACTTCCAGTTGTTCCTGTTTTAGCTGACTTGTTGATCATTGTTTTAATATATTGATTATTGTTAAGGTTTTTATTTATTGTTGTTTTGGCACTTATTTGATTTGACTGTGTTTGTGTTTCCTGATACTGAAATGCCTTGATGTGATCAATACAAGCTCCTGTTTGTCTGTTCTATTCTATCAGTGATGATTGATTGACTCTCAAGCAGCCAAGGGCCTTTGTATTTTCCAACCTTTTTCATGGATGCATCAAAATGATATCTTATAATTTCAAATGCGCATTTCAGCAGAAGAGCAGGGGGAGAATATTCATCTCACTACCTGACTCCACCCACTCACCATCGCTACTCCCTCATCCCAATTAACCACACCATGAAGACAGGCTGGATGATTATGGAGGAACTCATTTCCAAATGGCATGCCTCAATTGGTCCGGCGGCACAACAGATGGGGATTGTAAGAGTAACATTCATTCATGCTGGCAAGCCAAGCAGCGCTCCTCCTGCAATTAAGAAGTTGTGGGCAGTCGAGTGAACTTGAGTCTGTTTTTCATATCAGTGTTGCATGTTGCAGATAAGGTGTTTTTTTCAAGGGGAAGAGAATAAGTGAAAAGAAATGACTTCAGGTTATTATTACACAAAATGTGTTCCAGATAAAAGGAAATTGAAATCCAGCCTGTAACCCCCCAATTTTGAATGAATCATGTAAATTAAGTAATAGGCATCCTAATCTACTTTTCAGCCCCCCTCAAGCCTGAAGGCACAGTCTTTCCTTTTTCAATAAAGCTCTTATTTCCAGTCTCTGTAAGTCAGAGCAGTAATTCTGCTGCATGGCAGAGCAGAGGCTGAAAAGGCAGCCTTGTATAGCCCACTGTCTTTTCTGACACCTCTTGCATTTCAAATTAAAATGAATTCTGATGGCTCACAAAATAATTCAAGCACAGCTGTACAGTGTAAGTAACGGATGGGAGGATGCATTGCGGGATTTCATTTAATATAGAGTAGATAACATACCCAGTTTTGGCATGAACCCGAATTATACTTACACACACACACATAGACACACACACAAAAGTTATAATGACCCATGAGGAGCAATCAAGTGGCGTAAATTGGCCCAAGGGCTGATTAAGTCAGATGTGTGTGAGTTGGTTGTTAAATAAGAGTGGACCAGTATATGGCGCTACAAGTCCAAGAAGCCTGAAGAAATTTATAGTGCGCCTTTTTTTACCGTAACGTTCTTTCATTTCGAAACATTTGGAGGAAGCGAATCGGTGTAAAAAAAAAAGTGAAGACGTTAAATTCAGTATGTAATCTGATATAAAACATATACGGTACTCGTTTAGATTTAAATCTATCCCGTTGGTAAAAATCCATTTGAATTAGCTACAGATAAATAATTTTCAAGTGGCGCCTCTACTTCATTACTTACCGCCACAACTCGCGATGCCAAGACACGTCTCTCGCGATAGTTCCAACCGAGACCCAGGGAACAGAGCAGGGGGGACTTGACATGTCAACAAAACAGATCAATTATCTCCACACAGGTAACTTTACGTGCTGTGTTATGTCATATTAAATAGATATGAAGATTCACCGCGGTGTTAACTTTAACGTGGTAGTGGAATTATCAAAGGACACTCACAAAACGAACCGAGTTGAAGCTCAAGTGTCGTGTGGTGTGTGACTGTCCACTTAGCTTTGGTGACAACCACTCCACTTTTTCGTGTCGGCTAATTGATACGTTTTTTGACTTAATGCCTTTTGTAGGTTTATTTGAAGTCCACGGAAACACAGCACATCTGTCCTAGTCTAAAGAAGCGTTAACTTCTCTCTAAAGCCCCGGCAGACAACTTATATGAAAGGCTAAAGCGTTAGCACAGCGACTTTATCAGTGTTACACCTCCTTTAGCTTCACACTTGTTCTGTATTAGTTCATTTGTAACAGATCGTCACTGCATTTCCTGAATGTTAAATAAACTGTGGTGTACTTTATTAACAATACTACATCACTGAAGGTAAATGTTATGTCCACAATACCCTTGTCATTATACGTTATAGAGACTACCGTTTTATTTTAGGACAGTCCTCACAGAGCACGTGCAGGAGAGTGGAAGCTATCGATTAGTGACTGAAAGAGGAATGATCCAACTATATTATATCATTGATAAAAGCCAAACACAATTGTTTTGGCTTCTTCAGTGTGAAAATTCAAATATAGAAAGTATTTAAAGACACTGGCCTCTGGGAAATCATGCTAATATCTCACTGTTTATTGATACCTGACAGATGAGACAACTAATAGATTACCTATTATCTGATAAGTACCTATTACCTGGTAATGATTATATCTGTCTCATTAGCTGTCCTCATAATGATTTCACTTCACATTTTGCTCTCCTGCGGCTTCTTCCAGGCATGTAAGGGCGTGCTGTCGTGGAATAGCTTGACAGGTTCAACTTCAATTGGACCTAGACCTTCTCCTCCACCATCTTTCACCTTAAGTCTCCATGACAACCCCTCCGCTTGTGTCGCCTTTTGGCGGGCAGCCACCGCCGCAGCAGCAACAGCAGCAGGCCCAGGCAGCACGTGATGTCAACACGGCCTCGTTGTGTCGCATTGGCCAGGAGACGGTCCAAGACATCGTCCTCAGGACCATGGAGATCTTCCAGCTCCTCAGGAACATGCAGGTCCGTCTCTCGCACTGTCCCTCTGTCCCTATGATTGTCAAATACAGTTACAGCTGCTCTTTGCTTCTCTGTTTGCCTCTCCTTCCTTTCAGGTTTTTCCCGTAACCCTAACACACTGACACAAATGTTAATCCCATAAGAAAAGTAAAACCTGCAATTTTGTGATAAAACACTATGTAACAGAAAAGATAACTAGCAGATATAATGATATTAGTCAAAGGATACACATGACTTAAAACTGTAATAATAATAATAATGATTAATGATATAATGATAATGGTAACATGAGAAAGCAGTATTTATGCAAATGACAAAACATCTGCCAGCAGCCTGAATCCTAAATGGAAGCAGGGACCACAGAGTAGTCAGCCAAAAGTTTAATCATTGCCTTGATTTTGACCTAATTTCTGGAATAGCTGGACAAAACCAGGGAATATGAGACGCCTGTAGGGACAGCATAGAGTTTAAACTTTATCAGTATATTCTGATGATCATGTAAAGTCTTGTTTGAACTTTAAGCAAAGAAACTAAAGTTGTTGGTGATGCAGGAAAAAGTTGGGTGTTATTTATCCTGTATCCTGTCAGTATCCTGGGCCTTTTTCACACCACACATTTCGACATGTCACAGCAGGAGAAGCACAGGTGTGAATAATGGAATTAATGATGCTTGAAGATGCTTGAAGCTCCACCGAGCTGCTTCAGTCTTCTGGTCCTGATGTTGTACAGTGGGACAGGGAGATGTTAACAGAGCAGAGGCATTGTTAATGTTAACAGTTGCTTCTGTGCTTTTCTGGTAAGACGAGTCAGACAATATCTGCCACGAAGAAAGCCTGTTTCTACATGATTTGAAGCTGAACTATAAATTGACCCTTTAAGACCTGATAAAAAATTCATTGTGGCTCAGTAATACTAAAGAAAATCTAATTTTCTCAGCATCAGGGAGAAAATACCTCTGAAATATCCCAGATTTGGTGGAAACTATGTTAGTTCATGCTCAAAATTGAGGCCTACCACCTAAGAAATACACTTCAAAATGTTTCACGAAACAGTATAATTTATTATTAATAATGTTATTATAATCAATAATACATATATTTCTCAACTGTTATGTCATGTATAGTGAGAAATCCAAGGAAGGGGTCTGTGCTCTTGGCTGTCCAATGATTTCACCATGTTAATCTTTGTGTGTGTTGTCTGAGCAGAGAAGGGCATTTTTAAAAATTTTTTTAGATAAAAGGTCGTGACCATTGCCACAGATAAACTTTGTGTTAAGTGTTAGTTAAGTTTTGTTCTGTTCTGTTTTATTATGACAGGTAAATCATTTTGTCAGCTTCTTTAACTGGTGTAAAACGAAATGGCAGGAATGTACTGAGAGGTGTGAGTGACTGTGCTGGCCTGTAGCTATTTTAATTTAAATTCTACTGAATTATTTAGTTTTTAATCACTTATTAATAAGATTTGAGATTTTGTGTTGGTGTTTTAATAGTTTTATTTGATCAATGACTTTCACACACACTGTGCTGTCTGAAGTGTTATAACTGTACTGTTGTAATGGGTCATACTGGTAACTCAAGTATGTGTCTTATTTTTTACATGGTACATTGATTCACGGCAGTCAAGTGATGGCAGACCGACAGTTGTTGAATTAGTTGAGCTAATGGATTCATTAAGTGTCTTTATTGAGGATATTGTTCTTTTTTATTATTGATGTGTGGCTCACATGTAGTTCAGTTCGAGGTCAGCGTGAGTTTATCGTGGATGTGTTCCTGCTCCTCTGAGACGCACCTTGTTAAAAACACAGCCGGAGACGGGGGCCAACCAAACAAACACTCCTACTTAGCTGCAGAATGCACAAACAGCATTGTTGTGACTTGTTTTCTTTTTTTATAAGATCACAGGCTGTCTTTATACTCATAAAAATTCTTCATTTATCTGCTCTTGCCTCCCTCCCTTCCTCTCTCTCTCTCTCTCTGTCTGTCTCCCCTCTGTTTTTCTGTCTTCCCTTTGCTTGGCCTGGAGGCAGGCTTGTTTCATGTTATGTAGGATGTTTATAATCAGACAGCGCTGCCCCCGAGGCTCGTCGATCCTCTCAATAAAAAAAGAAAACACGTCTTGTTGTTACTCTTTTACACACATTGTAGTTAAAATCCAGCGATGCAGCTTTGGCATAAGAGTAAGAGAAAACAGTGAAAGCTGAAACTGTTAATCTTTTAATGGTGCTTAGTTTCTCTCCGTGGTTTAAACTGTAACAGTATCATGTGGTCATGACCAGTTACTGTATCATTGCATGGTCACAAACATGTAATTTTTAAGCTTTCAGTTGGGAGACTTTGCAGAGCTTTGGCCAGTGGAGATCGATGGTTGTTGCTTTTTTTAGTGCTAAGAAAATAGCTTTTCTTTGTACTTTACTCACCCCCGATGTTTCCCTCCGTGGTGCTTCCCAGCTGCCTAATGGAGTCACTTACCACCCCAACACCCACCAGGACAGGCTGGGGAAACTCCAGGAGCACCTACGCATGCTGTCTGTGCTTTTCCGCAAGCTGCGCCTCGTCTACGACAAATGCAATGAAAACTGCGCCGGGCTGGACCCCATACCTCCAGAGGTGAGACACGGACACTGAGGATAGAGACTGATTTTGTTTTTCACACTTGGTTCTTATGGGTCTGAGGGGACTCATGTTATGACGTTGACAGCTAATCAATTGCCACAAAAGCTGCTGGTTAATTTTCTGTCAATCAACTAATCGATCAATGTCATCACCTGAAAACACGACGTTGGCTTGATGCGTCATTACACTGCTTTGACAACAGCTGTTTCAAGTGTTTTGATATAAGTGTGTGTGTTGCCCTTTAAATGTTTGTCAGGTGAATTTAATTCAGTCAGTACACGCTGCTTCTCCCTGCCTCCACATACAGACTGAGCTTTCAGGTTTGATCACACACACACACACACACACACACTCTGAGATTAGAGAATCAGCTGCTCTGAAAGCCATGTTGATGTTGAATGGGACACCTGTGGAGTTAATATGAGCCATGATGGTGCTAAATGCAACCCTTCATTGCATAAGGAATATTATTTGCATTATGTCATCACAGGAAATAATCAGTATGATTGGTCAAATCAGCTTGACAGTGCTGACAGGGGTGCTTGTGCTTTTTCCTGTGTCAACGTTTCATTTTTATAAACACTCAGCATTTTTGTTTTACTCACTACAACTAACCCACAAATATAAGAAGATAGTAGATAGTAGTATTTACTCCCCTGTTGAGTGTCTGTTTGTTCAGCTCACCAACACAAATGCTGCACCCTCGCAACTCCTTTATCAGCTGACACAACTCTCTCTCTCTTTTTTTTTATTTTTCTGTTTTACCCAACGTTTAATGTCTCTCTTGATCATCTGTGACACGAAAACATCAGATTTCGCTCTTTCACTCTGGGTTTCCAGCTCTCGCCTTCTGCTTCCATCACATTTAGTTTTGTGGCTCGGTGGGTTTTGAGAGTCAAGACTCAGTTTGTACAGTTTACAGCCTGTCGGCCCGTTTTCCCCCCGCAGCGTTGTGTGTGCGCTGATGCAGATAAAGATAAAATACAGCTATTTGAGTGACAAAATGCATATCAAGTTAAGTTAAAGTAACAATACACAAAGCTGATGGGTCAACAGCACAACAGTTGCTCAGTGCTCATTGGCTGCCCACCAACGTGGCGGG
>OMNW01020110.1:59288-70271 GCA_900303245.1 Selene dorsalis | reverse complement strand
CACCAAAGGAAAGTTAAAAACAGCTGGATTCACAATGGACTTCTGCTGTGTGTGTGTGTGTGTGTGTGTGTGTGTGTGTGTGTGTGTGTGTGTGTGTGTGTGTGTGTGAGTCAAAGCCAGCTGACACACCCTCCCTTACCCCTCACTCTCTCACTCACCACCCACCCAGGCCTATTTGCTGCCTGCCCTTTTCACGCAGCGCTCGCAGTCGCTGCCACGGTTGTAATTAGCGCTCTACCTACAAAAGGTTTGTCACAGAGGCTTTGCAGCAGCAGCTCTGAAAAAACAACAAACAGAAGAGGGGGGCGGGGCAGGGCTAGTGCTTAAACAACTAAGAGCCGGTCCCCGCACCACAGTTATGCTCGTCAGATGTGAGGGTTCGACTCAGCTGTTTAAATGCTGAGGGCAGACGGGGCTGCAAGTAAATTAAAACCTATAATCTCAGTCTCAAGTCGAGCAGAACAAACGTCTGAAAGGAAACTGGGAATGAATACCTCCCATATTTGAGGCTTAACAATCACACACAGTGACATCGAACCATTTGCACTCACATTAACCAGCTACACTATCAGCCTTTTGTCTTGTAGTCAGTTATAAACCGTTATGGTCATTTGTATATATTTTGTATATACCGTAAATCACCTTAGCAACCACTGATGGCGAGGAGGTCCTGTTGTGTCTACTGTTTCCTATAATTTAAAGGCTTTCCTACCTCTGAGGAGGTGTTTACCCCCCACAAATAATCACACACAGAGGGTTTTAAGGTCTTATTCTGAAAACCCCCGGGGTCAGTTTTTTCACAGGTGAAAAGAAAAAAGGTCAATTAAATATACATTTAAGTAATTTTCTATCAAATTATTTTCCTGGCATCATGAGAACCTCAACGCAACTTGATTACTGATCTCGGGATTTCTAAAGCGTTTTCATTAATATCAGCAACAGTGGGTGTAAATGCCACCTCCCTTAGCATGTGTGAAGCTAGAGTTTGTTGTGTCATTATGTGTAATTAGGGCGTTGCTATTAATTTAAATACAGGAAATACATTTTTAAGTGCTTTTTCAAGAATTTCAAAAGAAAAGCCTCTCCTGTTGGAAAAATACAACATGTCAGCATCAACTGAACACTGCTGAACACATGACTTCCACTGATTAGCTCCATTAATTTTAATTTTCCCACTGTACGACGCAGTGAACAAACGTTTCCCAACTGGCTGCATCCGTGCAGGACGACATTCAGGTCCAAGTGGTTGTCATAGAAATGGGATGAGTCACCGCCATTAAACGCAGACTGATGACAGCTGATAGCAGGAGCAAAGTATGTGGGCTGATCAGTGCATTATTTAGATAATGGCCGTCGTACATCTTCATGCAGCCACGTCTGCTGGCAAGCAGCAGGTGTTAGTGGTAAAGAAAAGAAAAGAAAAAAGAAAAAACAGCCACAGCCAATCGGCAGCTTTCTTGGAAATGTTCCATAATAGCTGTTCATTATGATCCTTGTTACTATGGAATCACATTATCTGACCAATTTATCACCTTTTGAGTTTGAAAACATGTATTTTTCTCCACTTATTCTTACAGCCTAAAGGCTTTTATGAATCGAGGTCAGGCCAGTTTGGTGTCCTGATTTCATATAACTGTTTTGTACTAATGTCTGACCACGTCTGAAGCAAAAGCAAAACAACTTCATTTTCTGTTTCCTGCACACAAACAGGGCAGCAGCGCCACTTATAAAGGAGAGAGCTTAAAGAAAACAATATTGCACTAGTACATGATGTTCTTATGTTAAAAAAAATAGAATATGACTAATTTATACTTAATAATTAGGTTATAAAACCAGCTTATACCAGTCCCTCGAAGGATTACAAGGATGTCTTTTATGGCTAATTTACTGCAAATTTCATTTTGTTGAATTTCGACAGCCGAGACAAAAAGACTGGGGGAGTACAACAATAATGTCTAGAGAGGCCAGAGTTTCTCCAAGGGGCAATTTTCTTGTCAGCTATGAAGTGAGCAACATTAACTACTACGCAGCGCCAAACATGGCCACAAACATGGATATGAAAATAACTTGGATCTAATACTGCCCAGCCGTATAAACTCTGGTTTAAATAAACAAACAAAAAAAACTTTCCACTTTGCTCTCACTGTGATTATGTAACTTCTCAAGTCTGTAGTTTTGTTAGAGTAAGAAGCAGGAATAAGAGAAAAGTCCGTGTGTAAAGAAGGAATCATGGGAAAAAAGCACCATTAGTGACCAAACTTTCCAGCGTGACGCCATTTGTGAATACTCACTGTGGTAAGCTGTGTATTTGCTTGTAAACACTGATGACTTCTTCAATGCTCGATTCCACTTTTTTCTATGGGGGAAAAACAAGAAAGGAAAAAGGAACATAAACAGTCATCATGAGAAATATTGAGCTAAACAAAGCCAGCCTTTCATCAGCTCATCATCACGATTAGCCAAAAGCAGTATATAAACAGCTCCTGTGAGAGATTATTTATAAAATATGCAAGACATTGATAGCAATTCTTATTAAGATATATGAACCAGACAAGTCACGTTTGGACCTGGAGTGACTCTGATTCCTATTTCTCTGTGGCAAAATACAGATTTGCCACGATTATAAGCAAGCAATGACAACAGGATAAGAAGTAATTTATGATGGAAGAGATCCAAAACACAACATGATGTTCTTTCTGGAGACAACATAAAGGATTTCAGAATAAATGTTATAAATGGGGAGATGGTTTCTGCACATTGATGAAGTTTCTACTGATGAGGTGATGCACAGAGAAAGGGTGCAGTGGCTTACTGTTGCAACTACTATAGAAGCTCAATAGACTGGATTTTAAACTAGTTTTTAAGGATGTTCACTGATCAATAGGTTATTGAAAAATGTATTATTAACTGTTTTGATAAGTGATTAATTCCATTCATTGTTCAAATAAACAGGCCAAACATGTAGCGATGTAAACTTGACAAACATGTAGTCTTCACGCTTTCACTGGTCGCATTTCATTGTAACCAGAATCTGACAGGTTTCCTTCAGTTTCAAATATTTCTTTTGTGACTTTTAATTGATAAAAACAACAAATCAATGGATTAGGAAATGATCTGCTGATTAATAAAGACTTGTACCTGTAAAAAAAAATCTTTAGCAGTTGTTGTAACAATAAAAAGCATTAATGTTATTCATGATCCAGTGATGCTGCTCCTGCTCTTATGTCTCGTGTGACACCCTCCTCCCTTCACCGGTCTTACAACACCAACAACTAAGTAATTCAAACTTAATCCCATTAACGGAAAATGCTAACGACCTAAAAGCTCGCGATTAACGGCTGAAAGGCGACGAGCTAATGACCATCGACGATATTTATTTTACCAATCTACGAATTAATCCGTGGGTAAAAACAGATGAATCATCGATACCTGTCTGACAGGTAATTCTCTGTCACACTTTTCCATCCTGAGTGGAAAAAGTCAATCCCAGCGGCATTAGCATTAGCCACATTAGCTAACGGAGCTCACCTGCTCCACTGAAGTCACCGTCTCCACCCCGTCATCCACGAACATCTCCGCGGAGTGGCACTCACTGAAGCACCGCAGGGGAGTCGGTACACCGTCCATGACGCCGCTGGAGACCGGTTATCTGCAGTGGAGCCGGAGCCGAGGTGTTGCTTGTAGTTTGTTTTGATAGTTCGCTCACTTTCACTCGACTCCGCTCACTTCCTGCTGAGGTTGGAGTGGGCGGAAACTGCGCGCACGCTCGCTACGGCATCTCCGAAGGAACAAACTTCTCTCATTCACTCCAATGCGAAAAAAAGGCACAAATAAACACATGGACAACACAAAAGCACTTGCAAAAAGTCGTCAACAGTCATTTTTAGCTTGACATTATCAAACGTGTATATGCTATACAATCTATTTTCTTTAAATTTTAGGTTTTTCCTCGTTCTCTCATTGGTGTCTGGGATGTTGACGTCGAAAGAAGCGATGCAACCGCGCGTATTATTTCAAGTCAAGTCAGCCACACTCAAACAAAAGTACAGTATGTGATTCCTCTTAGCCTTCAAAATAAACACTCAAAGCCGTGAAATTAAAAAACTTCCCACTCCAGATCGACCACGGGAACCCAGTTGTCTTCACATTTCTTTTAACTAGCTACAGAAGGGCCTCTGGTTTTCTGTGTCTGTTATCCTGATCTTTAAAAAGCACTATGTGGGCAATGTTTATGATGTTGTATAGATTTTGACACATGGTCAAACTCCTTGATAAATGCTACTCAGATTACTTGAAAAAAAACACAGCCATTTTACACTATAAGCCACTTGGAGCCCCTGATGGCCTACAGGATATTTGCTCACTTTGCCCAGTAATCCAGCCTTACAATGAAGTATATTTTATATGCTATTTCTATTTTTTTTATAAAGCCTGAGCTGTGTGGCTCTTTGTGACACATTTGATTGATTGGATTTTAATATTTTATTCTCTCACTATAATTCAACTGTAAGGTTTTTGTTACGTCAGTGGTCCATATCATATAATAATCACAAAGTGGATTTTACAAAATAAAACCATCTTCAGTGATGCTCAAACAAATTTAAAACAAAATTTAAGATAATATGTAGCATAGGGTCTGATTTCTAAACGTGTCTCTCTTGAGGTGAATCATAAAAATGTGTATAATACAACAGTTGTTGCAAACAAGAGGATTATTAATGTAAATGATAAATCGTGTTTAAAGACTGTCAAGTACAGAAAACAGCAAATACGAGATTATATATAAAAATGAGATACAGCAAATACTGTGAAATTTAATGTAATTATAAACAATTTTATTCAATTCAGTTAAAAAAAAAAAACGATCAGGAAGTCATGCTACTTGACACTGAATACACTCAAGACCCTAAACCTTAATTTTCTCAAGAAGCCTATCTTAGACTTTTAATGCTGAAAATCACACCCGGAAGTGCTCCTTCCTCATTGGTTCGTATTTGACAGTGGTCCACCGCACCCACTGGAAGCTGAGGGCTGCCTGGGAAGCTGGAGCATCCCTGTTTTGTTGCCCACCGACCCAGCAGCAGTGTAAGAAAAGAAAAGGAAGGAGCACAGCCCGAGCCTCATGACGACCGTCTGAGCAGACATGGGATGCAGGTGGGGAGGGATCGGCCGTCCATCTCTGAGTTATCTGACCGGGGGGCTTCTCTAATCCAACACCACATCCAGCACCATGGCTAAACAGTACGATGTTCTCTTCCGACTCCTGCTCCTCGGAGATTCCGGGGTTGGGAAAACATGTTTGTTATGCAGATTCACGGACAACGAGTTTCACCCGTCTCACATCTCCACCATCGGTAAGACCCTGCACCAGTTACCTCCTCTGCTCTGTCCTCCCCCTCATCAGCTCTCCCATTCACCTCCAATGGGCTTTTCAGCCCTTTCTATTGATGCTATATGCGCATCACTCTACTCATTGTTGCCTGGGGATTTCCATTTCCACAAATTGGATTAGTTTTTTTTTTTAAGTTAAAAAAAAGGCAGTGGTTTAATTTAAATAGTGGAGTGAATTCAGGTGGAATAAAGAGAGTGTTCATTATCAAATCAACGTGATTGCATTGGTTGGGAGAACCCTGGGGGGGAGAGGGATGAAACACAACATCATGTAGATGAGTTTAATAACTATCAGCACTTGGCACTGACTCTCTCATATGGGAATGGGCTTTGTTTTGGCATCAGCCTCCTGACTAACTGGAGCCTGAGGGCCCCCAGGTGTCACCCATGTGGGGTCTCCTGATCAAAGACAGGGCTAGAGTTTTATTTATTTATTCATGAGTTTGGATAGTTTCAATCATCCCACTGATGAGCCAGGGGCACAGAAGATGACATTTTGGAAACATTAGACCAATAATGGGATAATTACGGCACAAATGTGTTGTTGTTGTTGTTGTTGTTGTTGTTGTTGTTGTTGTGTTCTTGTATGACAGGGCTCATTGTTACATATTCATCTTTCTTTATTTGTCAATGAAACTAAAAAAACATCCGTTTCTACACTTGGTCACGGATTTGCCACAGCTCCTGAAATCGGTATCAGCTCAGCAGAGCTAAGCCAGACACTTTGCAGCTCATAGTTATGGGCTGTATATCTCTGTGCATAGTTTGGATTCAGAGTGCAGACCATGACAGGCACATTAACCATGCTTCACTTTGAGGTTCGGGGGAAATGAGGATGTAAGGATGCTGCTGCTGTGGAGTCTCTTATCTCCTCCTCTGTGGCACCTGGTTTTTCCTAAGTGCGTGCATGTTTGTGCATTGGTGCATTCACCTAACAGACATATTTTCCTCTCGGAGGCTTGTTTGTTTTGTTTTTTTTGTTAAAGTTAGTGTCCTGACACTGTTTTCAGAGAAGGAACAATGCAGAAACCCCTAAACTGGCTTGAGGGTGAAGTAAAAGTCAGTTGTGGTGGAGGATAACTGATGTTTTATTGAAAAGGCAGAGGACAAAGGTCTGCAGACGGACACAGTTGCACCATTAATTATTCATTTTAACATCATCTTTCACCTATTGATGTTTTTTTTTTACCTGGAAGCTTTAATCGTGGATCAAAGCCTTTATGATTGGTGAGTGCTCAGTAGGAGGTAAAAAGTCCAGTTTACCTGCTTTCTCCTGCTCATCACACAATCCTAAAAATGCCCTTTTGTTATTTTACCTGCTTCAGCCATTTGTGATATACGCTCCCCTGCTTACACAGACTGCAGTATGCTATTTTAAGTCATGCACCCATAGCGCTCTATGGGAAACTTCCACCCTGTAGAGTCACGCTCAACCTGCCCGTTCATGCCGATAAAAAAGAGTGAGGTGTGAAGGTTGTGATCACTTTGTGTTGTAGTGTACCAAATCTTCTCGAGCACAGCTGGATGCTCAGAAATCAGGCTCCGGAGTCCGTGCATGCAGATCCAGGTATTCGCATACAGAGGATCGGTTGGTTATGGGCAGTAGACTGTGTCGATAAGCCAAACACCGGCAGGTGTGATAATTCAGGACTAAACAAACCCTTCGAAGTTCAGAGGGAGAGAGAAAGATCAAGAGTGACCACCACCAGTGCTCTCATGCGCTAGATCGATAAATAATTTCCCAACCTTCACTCTGACAGAGGGATATAAATTCACTCCCGCGCCCCCTCCTGATGGGCAGCTCCATTATTCACCAGTTCCTGTTACAGTTCACTCATCCACGCCTTGTGCTCTTAATTATCTCAAAACCTGCTGGGACCTCTCTCACACAGAGTCGTATTCAACAAAACCGCATGGACACTCAAACATCACTCGACTGCAGGAACATCTTAGTCCAAAACCATAGATATTAAAGCTGCTGTAACAAACTCTCCTCCTTGGAAAACTCAGTGGAAGAGCCTGGGGTTGAGGTCAGGATCTTGTTCAGGCTGCACCAAACTCACTGTGTGTGTGTGTGTGTGTGTGTGTTGTCATCAGGACAGACCTCTCCTCAGACTGATGCACACTATCATTTTACACTGGCTGAAACTGAAACCATGCGACAGCAGCAGCAACAAAGGTAGATGGACGGGGTGTGACCACTGTCTCCAGTAGAGGTCAGTGGTCAGATTAACACTGAGACAATAACAGGTCCTTAGAGGCCAGAGGTCGACAGATAGCGGATGATTAAAGGTCGATATAGTAATGGTAGAAAACAATAAACAGTATTTTTTGGAAACATCTGGAAAAGCTGCCCTAGTGTTTTTGTGTAGACACCCAGAACAGATCTATTGTGAAATGATGATGTCATAACCCCCACCGCTCTAACCTGTAACCTGAGCCACACCACTACACCTACACTGTCTATGGACGTAACGTAACAACAACAACAACAGCAACAACACAACAACAACAACAACACAACAACAACAACAACAATGCCCTCAGACACTGCGGCTGAATCACGCCCATTAAATCATCACCAATCGTCATATTTGCACTGACACCACTCCCAGTCAACCTTTAATCGACCTACAGTGTTTGGAAATACAGTGGAGAAGCTTTCCGTCTTCTTCTCTCTTTTTGGTGTACAGTCGCTCTTTTTGTCCCCAGGTGGCTCCTGTAGGAAAGACCATGACGACACAGGCAGCTCAGCTGTAGGAAGCTTCACTTCCAGGATGTGGGAAGCAGTTTATTTAGTTTGTAGTTTAGCAGACGAGCTCTAGTTAAATAGAAATGATATTAAGTTTACAATGGTGTTATCGTTGCTTTATGTGTGGAGATCTGCTGTAGTAAGAGGACGTAGCTGGACTGTGGACACCGGTGGAGGGTGTGTGCAGTGATGGGCCACCATCGTCACCTCTCTTACAGGCCACATGACTTAGAGCAGATACACTGTGTATTTTAGTTTCCTGGTCTTGTAAATTATTTCTGCAGAAGAAGAATAAAAGAAAGTTTTTCTTGTGCACAGATCAAAAAGAGAACGAGACCTGCATTCAGACTCAAGCAGGGTTTTGTGTCTTTGCTTTGATTCTTTTTAGACACTCGAAATAGGATAACAATAAATAGCACAGCAGGCATCATCATGACTTCATTTCCTGGATTGGATTGATCTACTCCTGTTTTAGTCTAACAAGTCTCTCCACCTCTCTGGTATTTCCATCTGAGGCTGAGAGTGCACCCATCACTGACAGAGTAGCTGCACAGATGATTTAGAGATGGTGTTCAGTCACTGTGTGCAGTTTAATCTTCGTCACTGTTACCTCAGCGGCCCAGTCCCCGGGGCCCCTCAGAGCTCCCGGCCATCAAAATACCTCTGAGGTACGAGCATTGGCCCCCACGCTACATCATAGCTCAATAAGCAGCTGTCCTTGTGGTGGTGATCCCAGTGGTGCTGTGGTCAGGGTCCTGCTCATACACTCAGCCCACTGCTGTTTGATGAGCTCATTAGTCTAAAGGGCCTGGCATGGATCACAGACACCACAGATGGCCGTGCTGCTGGAAAGAGATCGTCAAGGAAATGTATGCTGCTGCTGCTGCTGCTGCTCTCTAGGAATGTAAAGGTGTGAGCTTATATCTTGTGATCCTCTTTGTTTGTTTGTTACAGTGGCTGTTAGATGTCAAAAAACTGTTTGATACTCCGCTCTGGTGGCCCGAGAGGTTAAAGTGCAGACCGTGAGCTGTGGCGTCTCTGGTTTGCATCAGGCTGGGGAGTTTTGTCATGTGGCTGTCTCTGCACATTTCCTGTCATCTCTCTGCTATGTCTTTTGAAAAATGACCAAAAACACAATTTCAGTTAAACGTAGTGGAAATTTAGGTCATGAATCAAAACAATTTGATTTGTGGCATTTGAATTTTTCCAAGTAGCTTTTAAAGAGAACTCTGCAGGGTTTTTTTTCCCCCATCTATGCTACCTTTTTACCTTAATTAAACAGCTTTGGAGTAATTATGATGGTTAAGTAAATGAGTTGTAACTTGTTACAGGGAGAATGGAGGCTCTCTGTCTTCCACCTAGCATCTCTTAGCCAAAAACCAACCTGTGTCCCAGCTCTCGTTTCTGCGCACCGCAACACAAACGCACCCCGTAACCCGCAATCTCTTATTTATGACGGATAAGACTACACAAATATACACATCGAAACATCGTATATGATATATAACGGTATAATGGTGCAAGGTCTTGTCACTTATGGGACCTAATACATATAAATACCAGTGTATCTGTGTTGAGCTGACACCAGCTGATACAGTATATACGCGTATGTTCAGCAGATTTATTGGCCAGGTTTTAGTATAACATTAAAGTTATATTTACTTCCTGATGTTGGAACTTGTAGCTGAATATTTTTCTCCTCTCAGTCATAATCGAATAAGAAAAACTGTGTAACACTGGTCTGATATGAAATCATCCTCAGGTTGATTCTGTATGGTACAAACTTTTACCGCACAGAGCAATGACAGGTTAATAATAATGGGTAAAAATGTATTTTTGCCCTCCATCCTGCTGCGGCCTGAAGACAGCAGCTGTGAACAGTTGCTGTCTGTCCTCAGCCGGTGATGATAGTCATGGATGACAGAGTCGTTCTCCAGTGAATTTGTGTCAGTGCCAGAGCGTCCATCCATCCGTCCATCCGTCCATCCATTAGTGAGTCTGTCAGCATTACCCACAGCACACTGACACGTGTCACCGCCTAATCCGTCTTGCACAGTCGAACACAGTCATCCTGGTAATTAGTCGAGTCAATTTTTGGGGAGTGTGTACCCGTTCCCCGCTCGTACATGGTTTTCACGCGGCTGATTGTGAAATGCTGCCATGTTAAATTAACTGCTGCCTCTCACATTGTGCACATTGTGCTCGTGCTCATTGTCACAGTTTCCTCTGAGGGGAAGAAGGGAAGCTGCAGAATGACTTAGGAGTTTAACGTTTTCTTTTTAAGAGCTGGATTTTTCCTTATAAGTGTGTAAAATGTTTGCTTTGCTTTGCACAGTTCAGTCAATACGCTGCTCTTTGTTTTCAGATATTACAAAACAAAGACTAACATACTGGACATGCTGCTCCTGAATGTTTGTCTGCAGAGCGCACACACATGCACCTTTTCATCCGGCCTGTGAATATCAAACCTCAGACACACACACATACACACACTCACACAGACATTTTGTTCACCTTCACACCAGCCAATGTCAGCTCGTGGTGTCTCAGGTCAGTCGTTGTTTACTCTGTGGTTCTGTACGTTGTTTGCTCTGCTCAGCTGTTGTAAAACAATACAACACAAACAGATGTGCCTCCCATGGAGAACTGATTGGTTTCACAGCTGGAAGCAGACAGTGCAGAGGATGGACTTTTCCAAACATGCTTTCATTTTATTCTATTATATCTTGCTCATGTGTGTTATGTCATTTTGATTCAGTGTTTTTTAAATACATATATAAGTTATATAAACAGAAAATAATATAAAAAGAAATCATGAAATATGTTTTAAACATGTAAAA
>OMNW01020110.1:39706-59268 GCA_900303245.1 Selene dorsalis | reverse complement strand
AACAGCAACATAGGCCTCATAATATTCATTTATATCATTTTTTATAGTCGTCTACTCTCTTATTATACAAGTCGTGGATAAAATACAATGTTATCCATATAGATTTAACTCATTTATCTTCAACAAAAATGTTACCAACACGAAACGACCCCAATCCCTGTGTGTTTGTTATGTTCTCCACATGAAATCAGAACATACACACATGGTAAAACCATCTGGGTACAAGTAACAAGACCTTTATCAGATTATAATAGATGTATTTCATTCAATAGCGAGTCTTCTCTTGCTTTATCAAGCCAGTGGGGAAAAAAAGAAATAAAAAATGGCTGTGTGGAATAACAGCAGCAAAAGCGACGGCAGTAAGAATGAGATGGAAATATCTAAAAGATCGAAATATACATGTCTGGATTTGGTTACTTGTTATTCTAGAGCTTCTTTCTGTAGGTTTTATGAATAGAGAGAATAAAGGCCATGAAGGCTGAGGCAACGGGAGCTCTCACACTAACGATGTAAAAAAAGCAAAATCACAGCTATGGCTGCATTGCACAATGAAAAGCTTTTATGTTTTTGCAGTGATTATGAATATATAGGTGTAAGTGTGTATATAGAGCAGCGCGCATGAATAGGTTTATTTGGTTTCCTGGATATGGGCGACGGACTGCAAATGCTACAAACGACACGATTACATCTTTACATTCACTCTGCATTGACTAATATGGATCTGATATCATGTATTACCCACCCTGCAGACGCTCACATATATATGTATATGATAATCATAAAATAGTGCAATTGTATAGTTTTATAGATCAAAAGAACATATTATTTTCCACATGTAATGTCTCCTTCATGATAAAACTAAACCAGCCAGTCCATCTCTACGTTTTACTTTATACCTCCACTGCACAGCTGGAGAATGCATTGTACTCTGTATCTTCATATTTTAAACCATTGTTGTTTGTTTGAATGGTTGAATCCTGATGGAGCTTAATTCACTGTTAATACAACTGGACAATGACTCTGGAAGGAAGACGGCCTCTTTTTCATTAGCCCCCACTCCCCCCCCCTCTCTCTCCTCAGGCCTCAGGTAGAGCGAGACACTGATTATTATGCTGACCTTTCACTTTGTCTTCAATCTGAACACTCTCTGGTCAAAGAGAAAAAGCTGCTTCATCCTCACTGCTTAAATGAGGCCTTCACATGAGCGCCTCACCTTGACTTTTGACAAACAAACAAACGTAAAATCTTTAAAAAAAAACATCCAGGGCCAGGCTTTTGTCCATCTCTCAGCTGTTTCTCTTGGAAGACAACACCTTGCAGAAACAGAAACGCAGCCATAAAAACCCCACAGATGGTTATTTTTCCCCAGTTGTGTGTGTGAGTCGATCGACCTCTGTCTCCCCCTCCTCCGAGTGCCGATGCCAGCTGTGACACATGCATGGCTGCTGAGTGTCAGGTTAACTGGGATGAACTGTTAATTGATTTCTTGGGGATTAGTGCGGTCTATAGGAGCTGGTGGGTTTCCTTTTTATTGACTTGGATGCATTAGCGTGAGGATACAATGGTGGAGAAAAGAGATAAACACAGGGAAGCTTCTATTCAGGCAGTGTGATTGTGTCCCGTCATGATGGATACCCAGAGTCCTCTGGGATGTTTCTGGAGATTTGGGAGTTGATTAATTTACATTTTACTGTTGTTGTCGTCACTACTATTCTGCACATGCTTTGGCTTTTAAGTCTGATTCTGATGTTTTAAGGTATTTTCTTCTCCAGAATCACAGTTGGAAATGGAGAAAGCAACATTTATACCATCACCATGATACTTGACTATGTGTGTGTGTGTGTGTATGAATGTGGTATGAGGGGGGATGTTGTGTTATTTTATTATGGAAAGCACTTTGGTTCCTTCCTCTTTTACCTAATAAGATAGAGAAGTTCACTGGTGTGTTATATATAATATATCACTGTTACACAAGTCGACAACAAAACCAAACATGTAATTAAAAAGTTAAATGATCCTGAGTCTAGTGAATAGTGCTGGTAGCTCTGCTGTGTTCTGGATCTTAGCGTCAGCGCTGGTATGACGTATCAGCAGCTTCTGGCCTCCAAAAATAAAGACAGGCTGAGTTTTTTATATAGAAATGAAAAATGGCCGTGCCCATCCAGCATCCACTGTCTTCTGAAATAGATCAGAGAAGCCACTTCCTGTTTCACCCCTCCCCCTCCTTCTTCTTGTCTCTTCCTCGGTGGTGTTATGCAGAGCTTTGCCCCCCTCCTCCACCTCGTCCCTCCTTCCTCCTCCCTCCACCTCCCCTGTGATCGATGCAGAGACCCTGCTCACTGGATCATTACCCCATCTCCTCACAGGATGATGATGATGATGATGATGACGGGGCTCTCATCGTATTAACGCCCCTCTCTGATGTTACAAAGCTGCAGCAGATAACGATGAGCCCTCGTCTGTAGGAGACGTGTCAGGTTAATTGATTTCAGCCACTTATCGGCTGAGGAGCGTTCACCTCTCTGCTGAGAACATTCAGACCGTTTAGCTCACACGTCTGGAGGAATATCAGACACACCCAGAGCTCCTGTCTGAGTGCAGTATTGCAGTATTTCCAGTATTGCAGTATTTCCTGACTACATATCTCTCTGTGCATCTCTTACAGGAGTCGACTTCAAAATGAAGACACTGGTAATAGATGGTATCAAAGTACGGACACAGATATGGTAGGATATTAAAATGAAACACAGTGTTTGGTGGTTTGTGCAAGAGATCTACACAATGTTATTAGATGTTACAGGGGGGATGTTATTTATTTCAAATGTTATATAACCACTATAACTTACACTTTTCTGATGTTATGTGCATCTGTAGTTTTTACTGACATCACTGAGGTCATGACCTTTGAATTTGCCTAGAAAAACATGAGGAATTTCACATTTGAGTTATTTTATCATTTATCATGTTCTTTGTCATGTATCATCAGCTTTCAGTCTGGTATAGTAGCATTGAAATAACAAGAGTTTCCAGCAGTATAAATAGGCACAAAGCTGCACTAACTGCTAGTTTTAGTTCCTTCAATTTATTTGTCAGGGGACTCTGTACAAAAGAGCGCTGACCTCACTGAGACGAGATGCTTTGCAACAGATTAAAGTAATTACTAATTTCCATCTGCAGTTACTGGGCTCACAGAATATGACATATGACGTAAGACTTCTTTACTGATCACACGTATGGGAAATTCACTTGCAACAATAGCAGAGAAGACAACAAGTAAAGAAAGTAAGTAATAAAGTATAAAGACATTCACTGAGTACAGATAAACGTAAACAAAATTCATACTCTTATGTACAAAATTATATAAATAGAAAAACAACTATATATATAAAGAATACAAAATATACATCATAATACAAATACACATCAGATCATATAACATGCTAATGTTTAACAGATCTAATGTTGTAAAGCATTAGTCTCACAAATGTTGCGTGTGTGTGTTTGTCGTCTGTCCAGGGACACCGCGGGCCAGGAACGGTACCAGACCATAACCAAGCAGTACTACAGAAGAGCACAGGTATTTGGCCTCCTTTCCTCAGGTCTCCTCTGTTCACTCTGTGGCTGCCAGTGATCTGCCGCACAGCCGTGTAATGTCACCCCCCACCCCACCCCACAGCTGGAGCAGCGCAGCAAATTTAAATCTAATTTATTTCTGAAATTAAATTTGTCACAGCTACAGAAATAAACCGATGCCAAATGCTTGGCTCTGCATCAGGTGGTCAGATGGACCATTTAGGTGCTTTTTGAAAAAAGGGGGCCAGAGTTGATGTAACTAAAAGCATTTGTTCTTGCACCAGTCATATTGTAAAGTAAAAGAGCATTTCTCTTTACGCCCCTGGAGGATGCTGTGACCACCACACACACACAGACACACTCACACACACACACACACATACAGAAGAAACATATCCTGTTTACACTTCATCATATCAACTGTCACTGATTTTAAAATAAGGTTTCACAAGGCTCAACAAACTGAGGACACGACTCTCTGAAGTGCTTTAAAACACACTGGTTCTCACCTGATTGTTTGTTTTTTTTGTTTTTTTTTTCCAAATCTCTGCTCAGGGAATCTTCCTGGTGTACGACATCACGAGTGAGCGATCTTTCCAGCACATCATGAAATGGGCCAGTGACGTGGACGAGGTGAGTCATCAAAGATCTTGGGATTTAGGAATTAGATAAATCAGGCGCGGTGGAAAATCAACAAGCATTTCTTCTTCTTCTTCTTCTTTTTTTTTTCTTACCTCCATATTACAGAAAGGGCAAAACTGACAGAACTAACTGACTGTGCAGAGGTTGTTAAGGACACACGTCTGACATGGTGTGATAAAAACAAATGCTTTGACCTGTGCAGTGTTTATTATGTCGCATCTTCATTTTCAAATGCTTGTCATTGTTCTTGTTCGATTTTGGAAGAAGAACATTGTTTCCTCTTGCAGACATTTTTGTTCGGTCTTGTCTGCTCTGCTTCTTGTGGCCATTTCCCAGATGGTTTTATTCTATTAATTTAGTCATTATAGACCTAATTTCCTCAGTGTGAGCTTATCTGAATATATACACTATTGATCTTGGCACGCTCCCTACATATTTTCATTCTAGGTCTCATTTCCTGAGCGCTGTCGCTCCTCTGTTTTCTTCCTCCTCTGTTCTCCTCCGGACATTTGAAATATCTCCCCCTCTCACTTCCTATCTCTTTAATTATGTTTTTCATTCCTCTTGCTTTCCTGTAAATATTCCTTCTTGTTCTCATCGTGATGGACCGTGGCAGTACGCTCCAGACAAGGTCCAGAAGATCCTGGTGGGGAACAAGTCAGATGAGGTGGACAAGAGGCAGGTGGCCACAGAGCAAGGCGTCAAGGTGAGTCAACCACTGGTTCAACTATCGTTCCCCAGAAGATGAAACAGACTCACAACCAGAGGATAGTGATAATGTGAAGTGGATTGAGTCCTGAAAATAAATTCCAGTTGAAATGCTGTAGTTTCCAAAAATACCAAATACATCAGGTTGAGTTATATTAACTAAAAACTATGACAGGTATTGTCCAGACACCCTCAAAGACCTCACTGCGTTTGACATAAATAATAAATATGCTCAAATAATAACATGACAGCTCCATTTAGCTTTAAACGGTTTAGCTTGTGACTGCAGCCGTGCAGCTAAAGAAGGTGAAAAAAAAGAAGAAAAACAAAGACATAAATACTTTAGCAGCATGTATACAAACACAAATTAAGAGGCTGTGAGCTGGACTGTAATCTTTGGTTTGCTTTGACAGGAAACAGTTTACTAAAAGCTTGTACTCATAATCATATTTCAAATGGTCGAGGTAGAAATGGGTTTATAGTTAATAAACAAGCTCTGAGACCCTAATGCACTAACCTGACCTAAAAGAAAAAAAACTCTTCACCTCATATTTTTCATTAAGAGCTGCACATGAACACATCACTTCCTCTGTTGTTCTCTGTGCTCCTGCCCTGCAGTTGGCTAAGGCTTATGGGATGGACTTCTTTGAGACAAGTGCCTTCACCAACCACAATATCACAGAGGTGAGTGGATCTGGACTCGTAATAAGATCAGACCAATGCATTACTGGAAAATGGGAGGAAGTGATGTCATAAATGCGGCTCATCTCTCCTCTTGTTTTTATTTTATTTTTTATTTTTTGCAGACTTTCACACGATTGGCTGAACAGGTGCTGGCGGCCAATAAAAAGGACTTGGATCTTCTCCGGATGTCTGTCAACGACGAGCTTAATCTAACTGCTCTGGAGGAAGAAGAGGGACTCTGCGACAGCACGGCAGACGACCAGCGCAAAGGCTGCTGGTGTTAGAGGGTTTTTTTTGTGTGTGTGTGTGGTTTTTTTTTGCTGAGCATATGTCATCGCCACACACTTTGCACACAACATGGCTCCTTTTGTGTGGTACACTGAAACAATGTTTTATGGAGCGATGCCAAAAAAAACATAAACATTTTTGGCCAAGTGTGTGGTGAATGAACTAACTGAGGGTCCAAATATCAAAAGTTTCCCTCTGTGGGACTGAATGTTCTCGACCTAAAGCTCAGTTCAGTGTGTCTTTGATGTAACTAAATGCAAACCCTGTCCACTACAAAGTCACCAGTTGACATACAGTTGAAAATACAGAAAAAAAACTGCAAAAAGAAGAATTCATCACGTTTTCTTCACAGAGTTTGTATTGTACAGCGGTTCAGATGTAGAGGATAGGGAATGACTTGGATCTCTTCACAACTGATTTGTATTTCTTGCCCCCCCTCCCCTCTCCCCAAAGCGCTGTCTCTGATCTGCCTTGCACATCAATAATGTGATCGATTACTTTTGGCGTTCCTCCACCCTTTAGCAGTTTCCTTCAGGTGAGTATTAACACCCGAGCACCTCCAGCCTTTTGTTTGTTTTTTTAAATGAATGCATTAGAATAGACATAGTGTAAGAAAACACCACCAGGGGGCACTATATGCATTGCAAAAACGTCATAGTGACATTTGCTTTTTTTTTTTTTCCTCTTCTTCTTATCAGTCTGATTGTGGTTGTGGTTTCGCTACTTTTGATGAAAGGACCCTTTATACATATGCAGCCATGTTACTGTTTCATGCAATTGTTGGCTACACAGGAAGTTTTTCTGCAGCTTGTAGTATCTTTCATCTAATGTGTTAAGAGGGATATTTTTCATTTTATAGTTTGTTTATAGCAGAAAATATCCAACAGTTGGATGGTTTAATAACTGCCCATCAGTGCATTGTACATAGGAAGTTTTTTTCACAGCACTGTAGATTGATAAAACATGATGGGAACATCATTAATTCAATGTATTGCCATTAGAGGGCTGTATAGAAAAAGTCCACAGTGATAATTTAAATGGTCTGAAATATTCCCTCTGTGAATATAACAATGTCTTTGGTCATTCTGTCCTCACTGTTTTGTACAGAGTCCAGTGGAGATGACTTTTTCTCTTTTCCTCTCAGATTTAACAAGGGACAAGTGAGAGTTTTTTGCATGCGATTCACTCCTCTCTCATTTCTTTTATTGCAACTTCAATGAAGTTAATAATCAGCTGATATAGTTAAAACAAGTATCGCATTTGACCAGAGTTGCCTGTTGGAGATTTTACTCAGAATGACCATCAGAGGACAAACTTTGGCTTTTCTTTGTTTAGTTTTTTTGTTTTTGCAACTTAGTATTACTAAATGCTACTGAAAACAACTGTTTATGTGTGCACTGTGTGACATGGCAGTGTGTTGTACCGAATGATGTTCTGGATACATGACGTATCTGATCTGTGTTGTTTGCAAGAACTTTTTTTTTTCTTCTTCTTCCTTATTTCTTTTGGACTAATTGTATTTGTGGAAATATATTACATGCAACATGTAAAATGCAACATGTTATTCCTGGAGAAAAGATGTCAGATGTTTATGAGTATAAATACTTGCAGATATACGACTCAGTGTTGGGGTGTGTCTTCTTATCCAAAATAAGACAGAGATTCAACTGCAATGAATTATCATTGTAGAGGTAGTAAATGATATGATAAGGGCCAGGCAGGACTTCTTCTACCTCAGACTCAATCTATATAAAATGATGATGTACACTGACGTGACCAGAATTTTTTTGAAGATAAAGTGCAACTGTGAAACAATATAATTTTCCAGGATATGATAAATTGCAGAAAGTACCATAACAGAGTCAAAAACAGAGAGGGGTAATATAATAATATAAAGCAGTGAGCCACATCAGTACAATATCTTATCTTAGGTTTGCAGAATCCCGCTTTAAAGAATAATAACGAAAAAAAAAACATGCAACACATATAAGCTAACACATATAAACCATTCTTATGAAGAAACATCATGACATGGTGCAGCCCTACAGTTTATCATATATTATTATCAAATTAAAACCAAACTGATGTTAAGTCGACTGTCAGTTCCTCTTTTCACACTTTATTCAAAGTTGAAGACTTTTGTGCCACTTCCTAATTTGACCACCAGGTGACAGATTAACCACATTATGTCACTCTACTCTGATTTTCTTTTCACTATCGACTGCAAGATACTTAAATGTGTCCCAGTGAGAAGTCTATTAGTCACTTATAGTGTTACATACGTAATATTTACAACAGTAAATAAACCAAACCAACATGAACAACACACTCAACCTCTGGTGGTCACTTATATTGAACAATAAGATGAATGTTTTGAATAGCTGAAGGCCACATTAGCCCTTTAAAAGTCTGCTGGTGGCAGCATGGTTTAATACCCTGCAACTGAATTTAGTATAAACAGGAATAAATACAGTATTATAGTTTTGTCATTAGCAGTCAGTGGTGGTGGTTTTCTAAGTGAGACTTCAGGGGAAAAAAAAAACAAACAAAAACCTGCAAAGCTTTTGTTCGTCACCTCATCTGAGCTGTTAATGTTGCGAACTCATTAAAGCTCGTTGGTTGAAATTAGCATAATGATGAATATGCATGTGGAACTGCTGTCTGGTTGACAGATATGACAGCTCAGTATCTGTGATGAGGCGGAGTGACACACAGACACACGTACAGAATAACAATTCAGCTTGCTCACTGGCACATGCCGCCCACGCACACACGTACACATACACACATATACTGTATATGAGTGTGTGTGTGCACAAGGAGAGGTTCAGTACCGCTGTAGTGAGAGAGCAGGAGGTCGACATCATCACAATCATCATTTTCTGCAACACAATCCCCCACCACATTACTCCAGGTCTTGCAGCTGTCTGACATTCAGCCATATGGCGTGTGTGTCTGTGTGTGTCTGTGTGTGTGTGTGTGGGTGTATGTGAGTGTGAGTGAATGTTTGGGAGTTGGGGTGATATAACTATCTGTGCGTGGGAAATGTGGGAAGAAAAGAGAAAAGATGGAGAAGCAGCTCTTGGACGAGGACAGGTACAGAACAAAGTGAGCAGAGTTCATTTATGTTCGGATAAGAGATGCAGCTGAACTCCCTCGGCCTTCACACCACACAGGCTTTCATTTGTGCGACTCTGTCAACACCGAGGGCCACGGGTGACCTGCCGAGACCTAGACAACAAAATGAGAGATACCTGTAAAAAAAAAAAGTGCTGTTACTGTGGATATAAATCCATTTTGAGTGTCAGACTAACATTGTGGGCTGGCTCTGTGATGTAGCTGATCACTGTTAATAATGCTAGCATGTTGCTAACACAGAGCCAAAGACCTGATGTCATGGCTCAGCTGTAGTAATTGCTGTTAGCATAGTTAGCATCCAAAACACATTCCACTATCACATGAGTCTGCGAGTCCTGGTTCACCTTGTTAAAGTTGATGAAAGCATTTAAAAATAAAATAAAATAACTCAAACAAAGCGAGTGAGAAATTACAAATTGGTTGGAAATATTGTGGTGCTGTCAGTGACATCACTCCAGGTGAGAACAGATTGTGACACCAACTATTCAAACACGCTGCAAGCTGGTATTAGAGGAGTGACATCCTGGATCGATAACGTGTGGGAGACTGGACGGAAACATGTTGAGATAATCCCAGCAGTAGATGAAGAAGGTGTATATGCATCCACACCATGTCCATATGAGAACCAAGTGAAAGCAACCAATACAACTCAGTGTGGCACTGTGCAGCCTGTACCTCCTATACCACGAGTAATAACAGCATTATCTACTTTTTGCAGCGATGATAAGCATCTTCTACAATGTAGCAGCATCTGCTCAAAATAGCAGAAAAGGCAGAGGTGATGTATAAACAACATAAATTCCACAGCAGCTGAGAAAAAGACAAAATGTTGCTATGGGCAAGTATAGTTGTTGGTGCTCACCTCTGTACGGTGAGTTAGTCATAAATAAAAACACTTCACCCAGCCTCTCTGCTCTCCCTGTGCTCCTCCTAACGCTGGAGCTGAATGAGCTCTGCTAAAACACTGTCCTATAAACAGTGTTCGCTATAGGACGCATTCAAGTGCATGCCACCCCATGAAAAAAAAATGTGAAGATTTAATTGGAAAAAAGAAAATCTGATATAAAATATTGAGTTTCCTGTTGAAACAAAAACTCCTCACTAACCTGAGCTGCTATGTTTAAACCACACCAATATAATATAAAGGGAAAATGAAACATTGACAGTAACGTTAGCTCCTTATTTTTAGCAGAGACAAATTCAACACAGGTTTGATATTACATTGTAGCATTTCAAAGTATGATTAAAAAAAAGACAATATAATGATACCAAAGTGAATGCTTCAGTAACATGTGACAAACATCAGTGACCTGAGCTGCTCGATTAAAATACTCAGTAAAACCAGCTGTTATCTTCAGCCTCCATGAATCTGAATGTTTAAATGAAACAGAAAAAGTTACGTTACCTTGCAGCATTGTGTCATGTATAACGTGATGTGAAGTTATTTTAACCACCAACATTACCTACTAAGAAGATAATAGTCCAATGGCAACATAATGAATATAAAGCAAATGCAATATGATAAAATATAATTAAATCAAGCTGCTAAATTGGCCATTAATTAATTTACAATATCTCAGTAAAACATAGTATTTTCAATATCATTAGTTTCCCATTACACACACGGGTCTGAAGTTCCCAACAGGTAAGCTGTAATTTGGTGATTAACAATCTAATACTAAAGTGAAATTGAATAAAGAAAAATAAATTTAGTTACATTCAATAATAACTTATTAAATGTTGCATCAGCTTAATAAATTAAACAACTGCTATTTTTGGCCTGTGCACATCTCAGTTTTGAGGGGAAATTAATCAAGTGAAAGATGCCCTGAGTAGTCAGCGCTAGGACTATTCAACTTGTTGGTTCAACTTAATGACACAAAAACAAGACTGAGTATCTAAAAATTGATTTAATATACAGTTGTTGTTTCACCGTTGATGCACGGAGCAGCCATCTTGGATTTGGAGTGTACGAAGCTGAAATGAGGACTTCAGGGGGCGTTTCTCATAACGTAGCCAACTGGGAACTTGGAGAAAGACGACTTCTGCTGCCGGCAAGTTTTAAGGTGGAACATCTACTTTTGGGTTACTTGATGTTGATGGATGACATCTCAACGCACCTAATATCAGTTAGCCAACTTTCACCATTCAGTTTGTTCTTATTGGCATCTGAAAGACGTCAGAGATGATTGGATCTCTCATTGTGTAAAAACAAAAAGCCAACTGGCTTTTACAAATTGTAAACATTCATTGAATTAACATGGAAGTATCGGAGCACCACCCCACTGGGCTCCAGCTCCAATAGCACTACAACACCATTCATTTAGAGACACAATCTGCACAGTCTCACAGCCACTACATTACCTGTAAAATGACAACTTGTTCATGCTCAGGCCATCAGACGCACCCTCTGCACGCGCCCACTCCTAAACCTGAAATACCTGCTTGGCAATTTTAATTAACAGCTGTAGCACCCTGCTGAGCCAGTCCCAGACAACCCCCCTCACCACTCTTTACTTCCTGTTGCATCCTTCCTCACCGCGGCCTTTATTCCAAATGGGGCTGCAGCTTCACAGCCTCAGCAAGCCAGAAAATCAGAGGAGAAAATAGACTCTAAATCACACATTTAAATGTAGCAGTGAAGGTGGGAGGTTTCTTGAACAGCACGATCTAGCATTGAATCATTTTGTCCTCCATCTTCTCATGCTACCTGTGGTTGCTCTGTGCTTTTTACAGCTACCTGTGTTCTTGAGAACCACCTCCACCTATCATCTTTAACAATATCTAAAGAACAGCCTGAGTAAGAACAGCCTGAGTGGGAAGTGATAGTCTGCTGCAGAAACGTCTCCCTCCCAAAAAAAAAAAAAACAGCAACAAAGAAATCCCTCCTGACTGTGACTGTCTAATTGTCCTCCATGTTACACTGTAATTTTGCAGTTCACGTTCAGTGCACTGACTTAGTTTGCAGAGAAAACAGAGCTTAATTAAGAGATGATGGGGAATTTGAAATGAGAAGAGCTGAATCACAGTACAAGTCTGGTCTCACAACCACAACCCAGTGCATTAGTCTGTGAATAATAAATGTTTGTGGCTGTGTTTTTTCACAGATATAGCAGGTTTTTAGAAAACTAACCCAGAATCTTTTTTTTTTTTTTTTGGTTCACACTCAGGTCGTTCATCAACCTCATCTGCAAATGCAGCAGGCAGATGTTCTGAAGCTCTGATGAACCCTCGGTGAACTAAAAAACTTTATTTCTATTTATTTGTTATTTACCTAATGTACGTGCATTTATGTGTTTCAAGATGGACGTTGCAATGCACTATTCACAGACCAATGCACTCAGTTGTGGTTGTGAGGCCTCTTTCTTTTTTCATGAAGAAAGTCAGTCAATGACAGAGCACATGTGAAGTTGGGCGTGCGGTGCCGCGGGCTTATAAAAACTATACCACCAAAAAACTACCACCAAGAAACTGAGCACTGTCAAGCCGGGAGAAACGGCGGATAACCTAGGAAGCCTAGGGTGCGGCCTGGTGGTGGATAGCCCCGTGACGGCCCCTCTGCTTGTCAGGGCATGGCCCTCAAGGCTCCTGGTATTGGCCTGATGCCCCAGCACTTGGTGGTAGTAGCAAATATTCAGATGGGAACTTTGAAGGTCAGCGTGGAGAAGGGTTCAATGTGAACAGCAGTTGAGCATGGGTCAGTCCAGAGGGTCCAGAGAGTGCAGGGGGCGTGCACAGTTGAGCCTGAGAGGAGGGGCCCAGTTTGAATGTTATGTTTACAAATTGCAACGCACAAACCTACAGACTCTACCTTAAATAAAATTTATTTTATTTAAGGTAGAGTAGAGAGATATATGGTCAGGATCTGATAATTTGACAGTATTGTGTTCACAGCTTCCTTCTCCTACTCTGAAAACAATGTCAGTCCAAATGAAAAAATCTCAGTAAAATGTAAATCTGAACATCTACAACAACATGACAAGTTTGTGATTTCTACCGCTAATTAAGTCATAATGTACAGCTTCAGAGCTCAGTGTTTACGTGATTCAAGAGTGCATTTGTCAGCCGGGATAGCTATTTTTAAACATTTCCAAAGAAGACACAGCGCTTGTCAAGAGGCATGGTGAAATGTGTTTTTGTTGGTGAATCACTGCATCAGCAACTTGTCTCTCAGATCAAGCTTTAATCCTGCCTTCCTCCTTTCAATCGCGTTACAAACACGGAGCATGTGAGTGTTCTTGCATTTGGATGCAGTTATGTATGGAGGGGATTTCTGCCTGAAAATTAATCACACTTCCTTTTGTAGTTGTGCTATCATCACTGAAGTTGGAGCCGGGCCCATGCAAGCAGCAGGGAAGAGGGGTTTGAACATATACTGAATGCAGGCATGTGAATGCTCATATACACAGATGTACAAGCGACTGGTGGAGCTTCAGAGCATCTGAATTGGATACCTTTTCCTTTCTAATATCTTTTTTTTTTTCAACCTCAGCCCCCAAATCCTGTCAGAGCGTGTCCGTATTGCGGCCAACCACTGGTTTGCCTCTTCCCGCGTCCCCAACACATGAAGTCGGAAATCAAAAACACAACAACTGCAGTGTCTCTTCAGGACAACCAGTGTTATTTCTGGTGGGGAAATGTTCAGTGTGTGTGTGTGTGTGTGAACATGTGGCGGGGGCGGCTGGTGTGACTGAGTGGTGGTAAAGAGGGAGGGGCTTGTGTGTGCATATATATATTTTCATAATATATATATATAGGGTATATGTACGTGCCCCTATGTGCATGCTTGGTCGGGGTCCAACTCCAAGGGGTGCTGTGATGTCATCCTCCCACCTCTCCACTGTGTATTCACGCCAGTGTGAGTCACAGCACTCCAGCTCTCTTCGTGGGGAGGTGTGTGTGTGTGTGTGTGTGTGTGCAGTGCCAAAAGGGAGGTATTTTGAACTTGAATTCTGTCTGTGCCTCTGCCTTTTCAAACACATCTTGAAAGAGTTCTCTGTAAGTTCCTGTACCTCTACAAAGGGATGCTGGGACTGCGTGGATCATAACGCAGCACGGCTTTTGACAGGCAGCTCGGATGTTAATCCTCCGAGAAACCACCTGCCTCATTACCCAATGCAGAGTCTAAGACCAACATATGTGTATATATAAAGTGTATGAATATATGTATATACATATATACATGGGACAGACATGAATGACAGGACTGACAGAACCTTTTGACGAGCTCTTACCTCCGCAAAGTTGTTTTAGTTGCACTGAGAGAAAAAAAACTTGACATTTAGTGAACAAGAAAACAAATGGAAAAACACTCTGTGCATGCGAAGTAGATTTTTCATCACCCACGCCTCCTCATTCTTGCGTTTGCTATGTTTGTTTCAGCAACCAGCGTTCAACTTGGTGGGACAGGAATTTAAGGCGTGTTCAGATGAAGCTGATTGCATACGGCTAAGTGATGAAGTGGTTTATTTGTGTGGCTTAAATGATTTTGAACCAAGTACGCCAGAGCGCCATATGGGCGGCTACAGACTCCAACTCATGGACTAAGTAAGATTGGATGAGACATGATGGTGTAACCCACCTCCATGCAGTCTTTCATCCATTCTCCTGTTCTTCTGTTCATGGTTATGTCATCAGGATTAACATGATCAATAAGTAATCAATAAGTAAGAACAATTTCAAATGAATTTATGCTGATGATTTTGAGATTCTTCAATATTTTTTTTCTTCTTGCAGAAACATCAGATTTGAACCTTTAGTGTTTTTACTGGATTATCTGTTGGACATCTGTCGGATTGATTTCCATGAAATTTGACAGAGGCCTGGACGTGTCCTCCTCTGGGTGAGTTCAGCCACTGTCTCTAGCGGGTCAAAACTGTAATATGTCTAATGAAATACCTGCAAGATTAACCACATTCCCATCAGCCTCAGCGGTGATTTGTGCACACTGCTGATTAGAAAGTGTCTGCATGCTGACACATCAAACTGAGACGGTGACATTAGCTTTCAGCTCAGAGCACAGCGATGCCTATGAGAGCAAACCTCCTGCAGACTCTTAGTTGTGCTTCACTGTTATCTCTGTTAGTCTGCTTTCCTTTGCATGTGCAACCGATGCATTGGATGATTGTGCTTGTGTGTGTTTGGAGAAAGCATCCAATTTGTTCAAACTATCCCACAGTTTTTAGCCAGACGTAATGCCAGAGGAAGAAGAGGGATAAAAATCTGCCCATCTCTCAGTATCAGCTCCGTCTCCTGATGTAGTAATTGGACAGAACATTATCAGCTGCTATTCTTCTCTTGTCTTTTCCAAAACTCCTGCCACTCACTCACTAACTCAGCCGAGCAGATCGCCCCTGCAGGTTTATCCTCGCATTAACAATGCACAACAAAAAAACGCTAATTGCACGCATACTCCAATCAAGACATGGCGCTTTCCACTTATGAAAAACAAGCACATCAAATTCTGTCTATTTTCAGAGCACACTGTCTGCATTACGCCCCTTAGTAAAGCGAACAAAAGAGCCAGTGTATGTGAAAACAACTTGTCGCCTTTCTTCATGTCAATCTCTATTAGTGTAGGAGCGCCGCTTGAGTGGAAGTTTGTGAATGGGGCCCATTCTTTTCATTCCTCCGCTTCCAGGGGCAACAGAGCCAGGAATTCCACCGCTTTCCCTCCGCTGGGTTACCACGGTCCCATATCTGATAGGTGGTTGCCCCACGTCTGACTCCACTTCATGACATCTTAATGTATAATCTGACTGAACGGAGCACTCGTCTGCTGCAGAGCCGCCTTGTTTGATGCTGTGGTGTAAAGCCTTTGTAATAGATGAAGGGTGAAAGAAGGAGCCTCATAAAAAAACAACATTCTTCATTAAGATTCAGTCTTTCCTCATGGATCACTCCATCATACATACCACCAACAGAGAACATGAAAGATAGTGGAGGTCTATGGGCCAAGATGCTGTTAGTGCAAAAATTTGGACAGAACGTCTCCCTTCTGAATTCGTAGTCTAGTCTAAAATAACCTTCATCACCCTTAAATTTTTGCGAAGTAACTACATAAACTGTATAATAACACAATTACTATAGATATAAACAATATATATAAACAGTTCCTGTGTTAGTAAAATGGAACTGAGTATACAATACAGCTAGTGTGGAATTGGGACACAGTTATTGGCTTGATGTGGATTGTTGCCTCATTCCTACTCATACACAAATGTGTATTGCGTATCTTTATTTTGAGTATATATGACTTAGAGATGTAAGACCACTCTGTTAGTATACAGGGTCGATCTCTGAGCACACTGATGATGTGTTCCTCTTGTAATGTTCTGGTTCCTGTCTGCATGTGTTTCCCAGAAACCCTCACCTGTGCTCCAGACACTTACCTGCCCGTGCTGTTTTCTGATCATCGAACTGCCTTTTGTTTTGTCCAGTGCTGTGCAGCATGTTGCTAATTTTTGCTGATTTCATGCTGCCTCCAGTGAGTTTCTCTGCATCTGTCCAAGTTTTAGTCCTTACCATGGTTGTTAGTTTTAGCTCGTCACGGCAAAAGGAGTCAAAATTGATCAGTGTGTAAGATGATGAGACAGGTCCAGATCTCTAAAAAAGGAAGAGTTGGTCAAAAAACACATTGTTTCTTTATTTTGTTGTGCACACAACTGCCCAAAAAACCTACTAAGATTACAAAGGATGCAGCAATCCAATACTGTGCACTGGCATTAGTGCTCAAACTGAAACTGACCTTATGTAGATCGGATAGTACAGGCGATGACATGATCCACATTAAATACAATTTTTTTTGTCAGTGTTGTTAAAAACTTATTGTTTCCATCATCAACGTTGTATTGGATCAGGATGTGAATGCCTCCAGATGAGGCGTCAGAATCAACAGGAGAGAAAAAGTTGAATCTGTGCATAAACACTGCAGTAGGGCCCTCATCTCTGCATAGTGGTTTTTTCTACGACTGCTTTGGTATCTGAGCCGTGTTTAAATCTAATACTGACTTAACAGCAGTTTAGGGTGTTTGTTTCCTGATACACTGCTGCACTTGTAAACACATTAAAACCTGCATAAACCACAGCTCCATAAATGAATTAAATGTCCTCGAATTATCTGTTTTCCTGTTGCCCAAGTAACTGATATATCACTATTTCATTGGTAAAGCTAACAGGAAACTCTCATTGTCACCAAGTGTCAGTGATGTATCCTTGCTATGCTTTAATCCATACTGAACTGCAGTCTGTGGCTAACCCAATTAGACCACTTGAGCTGATCCTGTGGGAGCAGTTTTTCACCAGAGAACAATACAACCCGCCCACACAAATATCTGCCCCATGACAGAATGGGGTGGGTAGTGTTAAGACCCGTAGAGCTACAGGAATAGAATGGTTTAATGACCGTAATCTCTTTCCCTTTGTCTTTATTAGATTGTTATGTAATGCTGGATGACATTTTAGGGTAATGGATAGATGCATAGATGGAAAGTAGGAAGAGAGAAGAAAGGCCGAGGTAAATGTGGAGAGAGTGAGTGACTGAGGATGAGAATATGAACCGCTGTCACTGGAAGTAGAATTAATAATTACAGAGAAGAAAAGACAGACAGACTTTGAGGACAGAGAGTACAGGGAACAAGGTTGTAGCTATTCACCGGTGATTACGTAGGAGAGAGAGAGAGAGAGAAAGAAAGAGAGAGAGAGAGAGATGAATTCCTGTGACTCCCATACTGTTCACCCACTCCTGATGTTGCTACCTGCTGAGCTGCTTTAATTAGGGCACTGTTCTTTCTCTTATCTAATTAAAATTTTATGCTGAAATAATTAATGTATGTTGGGGAAAGCGAGCAGGTGGATTTTCCAGCATTTAAATAATAATCAATCGTGCACATAGTAAATGCATTTTCATTACTGTCTATTGGAAACTGTATATAACATAAGGCTGCTGTAATATAACATAAGGATGCTGTATATACATCTGAAGAATGTGTTAACATTTACTGTACCTGACACTGGCATCCTTTGATATCCGAGACGTGAGGAGCAATATGAAGGCTAATTCAAAAACTGCTTGTTGTTCGGTACCAGAAACAACCATAGAAAATGTTGATTAAAAGGCCCTAACTTGTGTAAATGAATGATGTCATCTTTTTGTGAAATGTTCTCTAATTCAGATTTCCTGATGAAGGTCTGAGGACCAAAATGTTGTTTTCTTAATAAACTCTCTAACCTATCACAGGAGTAGACAGTGTGCAGGAGTATTTTCTGTTTCATTTGCCACTAAAGTTAAAATCAGCGCTGCAGGAAAATAACATTACGTGCGTGGCATTGAACTGTGGTTTGTGACTTTTAGTGAATCTCACTTGGTATTTGTCCTTGACACACTCAAACTGAATGCATGTCTTTGCACTACCACAGATATGTACGTAAGAGAGGTACTGTATACTCCAGCGTAGCACATTTGAAGCATCCTCCCTCAGACATCTCATCTTTAAGGAGCAGCTGCTATTTTTCATTTTTCAGCAACACAGTGCGATATAATATATACATTCACAATAAAATGGAGTGGAAGTCTACAGGCCAAAAGCAGTACAAGCAGTACATTAGTTTACATGTTTGCCTTTATCCTTGAAGTTTTCTCCCTGATGAAACTGGCAACCACATTTCTTTAAAAGCATAAATCCCACCTTTGTGTTGCTGTCTTGAGAGTTTTCTTGCATGGCATCTACTTTACCACATTGTGGTGTGCTGTGAAGGTTTCATTACTAGCCTCTGGGACCAGAGGTTCAACTGCAGTTGGAGTTGGTGTTTTTCCCTGCCAGCATCCACAGGGGGCAATAATGCACCTGTTCACCTATTCCACAGTTGAAAATAAACTGTCAAACTGCCTCGAAGGTGGAATTATTTCTGCTTTAATAGTTATGTTTTCAAACGTTATTAGTCTATTCTGTTTCACCAGGGTGGTGACTAAGAGGGTGGTTCGATAAATGTACGCTACATGTGTTTATCTGTCAAAGAAAAGTGAACTTTTTCTATTGCAGCTTCCTGAAGTGTCTCATCCACAACAGCTGCACGGTCCTTGACATCATTAATAATCTGTAGATAGATCTCGAACATGCAGTGCATACAAGACAGCTTAAAGACATGACACTTTAGAAGATCTGCAAGGAACGGTGGGTGAAAATATATAAATCATGAATTAAAGTGTTAAGCTGTCATATTTGTTAGTGTTTTTTTTGTGTGTGTGCAGCCTCTAGTAGGGAGCCCAAGCTTTTACTAATGCCACAATTGCTATTTTATTCTTTCTCTCTATTTAAAAAAAGTCTTATATAAAGCAGTGCATTAACACTGAAAATAAGTATTTTGTGTGTGTTTGCTGCAGAAGTTACTTCTCATTGAAAAAACACACAGACCATGTAATTTGCCCGGTTGCATGCTAACTAAACTTTTTCTTAAATCTCTGATGGATTGTCCATTTTTTATTTCTGCTGTACCTGGACGCACAGAACAGCAGTAGATGATGCAATATC
>OMNW01020110.1:27559-38906 GCA_900303245.1 Selene dorsalis | reverse complement strand
GTGTTCTTTTTTTTTTTTTTTTTTTTTTTTTCAACCTCCTAACGGCCGCGGCGGGGTTGTGTGTACCGGTGACTGAGCAGCGAGAGCGTTATTTTTCCTCTCGAAAACGCCGACAAGGTGGAAATTAATAAAGGTGAGTGCGTTGCCTCCTCCGCTGATCCTCTCACTGACACTAACCACAACAACACCGCTATTTTTTTGGGAAGGCGAATAGTTAAATGTCTGTCATTGTGTCTTCAGTGTTTGAGTAGACGTCGGTGTGTTTCAGGTAACGCTTCGCGGAGTGAACTACGCAGAAAAGTTTAGCTAGGAGTCAGGTAGCGTTACCAACGTTACCGTGCTGGGTGTGTTACTTTGCTCTAGCTAACATCTCCGTTAGTTTGATGTGTTTCCAACGACGTCGTCAGCTAAATGTTTCGTTTTGTGCAGCTTTTTCTGCCACCGTTCAGTTTTGTGTGTGAGGCTCCGTAGCAGAGACCACAGTTTAAAAATGCAGACAACGATTCACCGTTGCTCCCTCAAAGAAACAGGAAACCAAGCAAACTGACCATCAGATTAAGGTAATTGTTGTTTAGTTTAGTCTCTCCGTGGCTGCTGTGTAATTGGGATGGCTAGCTGCCGAGGCTCGAGTGGGTTTCCTGTCCTCTCTCCACCTCGCTGTCCATCTTTTTTTTTTTTTTCAATGGGAATGGATGCATGCAAATGTCACATTGACGTGATTTATTCATTGCAGATAAATGCTGTCACGTCTCCGGGCCGTGCAGAATTGTCTTTTTTTCTCTCTCTCAGAAACTCGGGAGTGCACAGTCATGATTGTGTGCATGGCTGTGCATTTTTGTTGTCAGGCACTGCTGTCGTTTTTTGGGCATTTGCTGCACTTCATTAAAGCTCTGTAAGGTGTGGATTCATACAGAGGTGCAGACGTGTGATGGGCAGTTTAAGACTTTTCTCTTCAAATCAGGCTGCTTGGTTATTAAAATGTTATAAAAACAGATCCAATCTGTTACTTGAAAACACTGCACGCATAGGAACTTGCAGAAAATCAAACATTAAGTTACTGCAGAGTATCTACCTAATGCACTGTCAGAAGCCCTCTCATTAATCAAAATGGCCGTCTGTGTAGTCTTGTCAGATTTGAACAGTGATGTAACAGTGCTACATTTAAGTGATGAAGGTGCCATAGATGCTTTGATGATCAAGCAATTTCACCACAAAATGAGCAAACGGTTGTCTGAGCAAAACTTGGTAAGGCTTTAGGTGAATGAAGACAACTCCTAAGACTCACTGAAGTTCACTCGTATGCAAGTTTCTTGGTCAGTGTTTGTGTCCCAGCTCTGCCTTAATGACACAATGAGAGGGATTTTTTTATTGTCAGTGGACCCCCTGTAGCTGCTCTGTATTCTGTAATTGCTGCCATCTCCACCTGTGGAGTCTGTCCCCAGGCTACCAGCTTTAAACCTCCAGGGGGCTTGCATGCACAGAAACACGCTCCTTCCCCCTTTGACAAGTCCTAAATGGACACGTCAAAGAGATCTCATCTCTATTCATCGAGAAGCCAGGGTTGGGTCATGTTCTCAACTTGAAACACAACAGCAGCATTAGAGATACGTTCCCCCCGAGACAGCATTTTAACTTCTTTGTCTGCTGTGCTTTGGCTGCTTTGGCTGCTGCAGCCGCTGCGTCAAACAAGCGACCCCCCCCCCCCCAAAAAAAAAAAAAACAACTCATGTATTTAAGCAGTTGAACATCTCATGCCATCAGCCCTCCCTCGTCGGTGCCTGTGAATGCCAAGGCTGAGCAGATCTGGGGGCTGTGTCGCATTTACAATATTAAGTAGGCTTTTGAAATTGAGTGTGTAGGTGGAGGCGCGCATGTTCTGCAACACATGTAGCTGTCGAATTAAAGGGGAGGTGGGAAAAAAGGAAAGAGAAAAGAAAAATGTAAGGGTTGTTGATGGACTGCGTGGCTTTGGGGATTCAGAGCATCTGAAACATCTCTCCAGGTGTTCCTGGATTAAGCAGCTGGAGTTGGTTCAAAAGTTGTCTTCCAAATGCTTCAGCTCTCTCCATCATAAATAGAGCAGGGGACCTCCTTGGCAGTTTTAAATCGAGATTTTCCCAGGGCCTTAGTAAAAGAGCTTGCAAGCAAAAATCTTAAGGTTTTGAATTTGTATCAGAGACACTGTGATCTAAATGTGGTCAATCTGTCAAAAAGCTAATGTTTAGCCTAGGCATATCTGGGACAAGAAAAAGGTTCTTGGCAGTGCAGGAAGACAGATGTCTGGCAAATGCAAATTTGGGAAAAAGAGGACGTTTCAATCCCGTAGCTTGACAGCTTACACTTGAACTTTCTACATGCAATACATCACTGACAGGAGCTGAAAATTCCTGTTTACCTGTTTCCGACCTCCCACACTAGCCTCATTCACTGCACCCCCCCACCCCCCTCGCCTACCCTGTAACTTTCTTGCATCTCTGCTTTGTCCTCCCCCTTTTGTCTCACTTGTGTCGCTTCTTCCTTACTCTCCACCTCCCACAATACCCTCCTCCCTTCTCCCATCACTGACAGCGCCTTTTACTCTTGTCTTCCTTCCTTCCTGTTGTGGAAGGCATGCCAGGACTATGACATTCTCATCATCACTGTCCACATCCCTCACCTTATCTCTCCTTCTCTCTTCCTCGCAGCCTCCCTCCCTCTCGCTCATCTCTTTGGCTTAATTTCTCCTTTTCCTCTCCCTGTGTTTCTGTCTCCCTTCGCTGTCTGCTGTGTCTCAGTCTGCTGGAGATTGGAATGTGACTTCCCTCTGTTTAAGGTCTTGGGGTGGGCTGTCTCTTGAGAAATACCAGAGCAAGAAATACTCTTTAACAGAGAATAGATCACACTGCAGGACAGAATGATTTAATAAAACCAAGAGTCTCCAGAAAATCAGGGGTTTTCCTGCACGGAGATTTTAAAGCTGGCCATCTTGCTAAAACACTGCAGATATTATATTCTGATTACACAAATTGACTACTATATCATAGTGGTTATGTGAATCGTATTCAAATGTGAATATGATTCACATTTGAAACGGGATATGGTTAGTTTGTCTGGTCTGACAGTAGACGGGAAGCAATGCTCTGATTGATTAAAGATGGTATTCATGGGACTAATGCTATGGATCAGCTTGTGTCACCTTTTGAGAGAAACAAATTAGCTGTTGCACACCTGTTCTAGTCAGGTACTGCCTTGGAAGTAAAGTTGCACAAATACCTTACAACTTGCAAGTATAGCAATGTATTAGATGCATTTACAAGGACATGGATCTATGTTGTTGATGGTATCTTATGTTTTTGTTTTCATTGCATTTTAAAAATACACATTTTACTTTCACTTTTTAGATCACATCGCAATACAGAGATAATTAACAGTATATTTGTGAATCCATTTCATCACTTAATTCACTTAATTGGCTGTTTGTATACAGAGACACACCTTCAATGATAACACAGCAAGATGAACCTGTAACAATGCTATTAATTCAACAGCTAATTGGGCTTTTCTGTCCAATTTTGCTAAGACGGCGAAATCCAGAAAGTGCGTTTGAATATTTCAAATGGTAAACAGATAAACAGTATCCTGGAAGACTTGAGTGCAAGCTTTTTCGAAAGCCTAGGTCTGTGTGCTCTGAAACATTTGAAGTGCAAGCCAGCATATTGTTTTCACTTAACAAACAGCCCTTGCGGTGTTTTCTCTGATATGTGAAATTGCATATCTCTTTTGATCCTCGGCCTTTTGCAGAGGATAAATCGAAAACCCTGGTGAGGCTTTCAGTTGGTGATGTCAGGGCCCTTCACAGCAGCCAAGTGAGGGAAAGAGAGGGCTCAGGAAGAAACGGTTAATTTTAGCCATTCCACCTGAGGTGAGGGCACTTAAAAGCTAAAATATCCTTGTGTGATATCCCTTTTACTTTCTCCATTTTCCACTGTCTGTCTGGCAAAATAAGTTCTTAATTAGGGCTGTAAAAGTGGATTACAGCTCACAAAAGCAGTGTGGATTATCTAAAAAAGACGCAGATTTCAGTTGTGACAGATGAGAAAAAAATCTATAAAAACACCATGAAACAATGACTAAGCAGGCTAATCCATGCAGAAGTAAACAGAAGGAACATACTGTACAGATGGAGAACCCAGAGAGAGAGAGAGAGAGACAGGACAGTCCAGATATTATGGGAACAATGCTTAAATGCTGTCAGCAGTAGCGAGGAATCATAATTCTTGTAACGGTACAAGCCAGTGTGGACAATCAATACCAGACAACAGTGCAATGTTTAAGCCCAAACTTTGAGAGGGAAAGATGATGTAAGGTATGAGGCTATTTTAGGCAAAACGGAGGTGCTGATGGAGCTGGACATACTAAGTGTGCCAGAGAGTAACAGTGAAAGGGACCAATCAATTAAGACTGTAGTGGCTGGCAAAAAAAAGGTCTAATTAGGACAATTAACAAGCAACAATACCTATTATAGTAGATTGACTAGACATCACAGCAAAATGCATTTTGTGTTTAAACCAAAATTGGCCATAATTATCATTTCACATTTCTGTTAACTCCTTAATTTGGTCCTCAGACCAAGATTTAATGAGTTTGACAATGTTCAGACAAACAGTAGTAATAGCTGTAGGAATACTTTGCGATAAGATAAATGTAAGATTATCATAACCTTGTAGTACTGGTGGACTTTTTGGCTCTCAAAACCCTATGGGCTGCTTTCAGTCAATGAGATGCATGTTTTTGTTTTATATTTTTCACAACAGAAGTATTGCAGCTGTCATTAAAGCTGTCAACAACTGCGTAGTGGGTATTTTCACACAAAGGCAAGTATGATTGTGTGACTTAGTTGTGATCTGTTTTAAAACAACCCCCAGCATCACGGTGTGAAAAGTTAAGTGCAGGTGTTGCGTGTTCATTATCCTCCATTAAACACGCGCAGGTTTTTATGTGTGAAATTGATCGTTCTCTCAAGATGCACCGACACCTTCCTCTCCCCGTCTCGATGATGACATCCCAGGAACGCGAACAAGCACGAGATGTATGGGAGCGTTGCCGAAATTCCCACCAACTGCCCTGCCATCTGTTTCCAAGCAGATAGAGCTCTCAAATTTCTGTCTTGCTGGATGACTAAAAGGATGTCGATGCTGTTGGCTGCCTGGGCTGGTATTAGTGATAGAAGTGCTTTCTCTGACCCTGTTGGATTTGTTAAGTGCTGCTGTTTTGGGAAAATTAGTGCAAGTGTGTGGAGCTGCAACCTGAAATTTATGCAAGCAATTTGTCAGGAAATTACATAGCCATTTCGACACTCAAGATTTGATTTTACTGAATCTCTCGTGCAGCTCAGGGCTATTAGCTTCAGTAGAATTAATATTTGGCAACTTAAGCTTATTCTTCACCATAGACTTAGCTCTAATATATTACACGCTAGTTTCAAATTAAGACTTAAGACAGGCTTAGCATGATGGTTGATGTTTAATGCTGTTAATAGCTGTTTGGTGTTAGAGGCGAGAAGGCTCTCTAAGGATTTATTACAGAGCAATCTCTGTTTTTGTGCACAACCAAGTGTTTTCCATGGGAGAATGTCTGAAGATGCGTGCTGTTATTCCTTATTTAATGATTACCATGTCTCCCCTCTGTCTTTGATGGCTGACTTTTCCCCATGGCTTCAAGCGTAGCCGTTCAGAACAGCTGTAAACACTTGTGCCTTTGGATGTAGACTGACAACACATCACATGAATCAGTAAACTTTGCCCGGGACACCAGACCAATCAGTGAGCTCATGTTTATTCACTCTTTTAGACTGTTCAGTCTACCTGTCTGATTCAAGCTGATTTCTATCTGTGCAAACTGGTCAGTCACAACCATTTATCAAAAGTGGGATATGTTTGGTGTTATGTTTGACACATGTGCGACCGCTGGACCGAGATGGCTCCCAGTGATATCAAGTAGTTCTTTGCGTGAGCTATTGCTATTGCAGCAGTATTTATAACACACCGCATGGTATATCTCCTCTTGAGGAAGGATAACTGCACTAACGTAGCAGTTTGTTTACATTTTTCTATTGCTCTGTGCTGTTTTGCCAGACTATGTGACCTAGGCTCTTGGTAAACAAATGTAAGGTCATCATCAAAGTTGGGGAAAAAAAGAGATAAAGAGACATGAATGAGACACTTTCTTTGTTTACTTATGTTTGATAAGTTACAGATACACCACATAAAAAAATACAAGTATGTCCATATGTTTCATAAGGTTTTGAAATTCCTCTTACATATTATTTGAGTGTGTATTTTATTGTGATACATCTAATTTTGATCCTTTATTAAGTTATTCATTTATGCATTTAGGAAAAGTTCAGAGGAAAAAAAGTTTAGATAACATGACATAACCCTCACCCCCATAGTCAAATAGTTGGTTGTGTGGATAACTGACTCCCCAAATACTTTGTGTAGTGCTTCCTTGTATTTTTGCACGGGTCAACCCATAACCCATGTGACCCACACGCCCCACAGGTCCGGGGCATTTGGGTAAACTTACCGGAAAATGTCAAAGGTTTGGATCTGATTAAATAATAAGTGACGGGGCGCCTCATGCCTCGGGGGGTTGAGAAGGTGCCCTGTGTGCAGCGGCTACGGTCCACGCTCCGGTTCGAATCCCGAATCTGGCTGCATGTCATTCATCCTCTCTCTGCCTCACCATTTCCTGTGTCAACTCTCCTGTCCTATCAACTGAAGGCAAAAAGCCCCCAAAATATTAAAATATTAAGATAATAAAAAAATAAATAAGTGACTTACAGAAACATTGTGTGCAGTTGACTGTATATCATAGGCTCTCTGAATTTCTTGCAATTGGCGAGGCGGTGATCACTAGTCCACCTTCCACCTTCCTCCCCTCTCCCTGTCTCTGAATCAAACATGCATACGCAGACCAAACTATAGAGTAACCTTCATATATCGCTCATAACTCTGCACCCCCAGACTTAAATTAATAATGCATTTGGTTGGGCTAAAAAAGAAATGTAGACCTACACATGTAGGCCAGTATTTAGTTTAAGACTAGTGCAAAAATCTGAAAAATGTCTCCTTTGTATGTGAGAGACGGAGATAAAAGTTGGAGGTTCGTAAGTAGTTAGCGGGTTGTCTTGGTTGCAGGTTTTAAAACACTCGGAGCCATGCATCACTGGCTCTCTGGCTAACAAGAACAAGACAAAGGAGTCAATAACTCAAAAATTTAGTTAGACTTGTTAGAATCTGGATGTGTGAGATGATGAAATCAGTCACTTCATACTACTTTGTGTGAACCCATTTGTGTCGGGGTGAAGCACCAACCTGAGGCCAATCTGTTTAGCAGGGCTGAAAATCACACCAGCTCTAAGGCAGAAAGGATCCCACAACCAAACCTGCTTTAGTCACTCTGGATTGCTCACCAGGTTTGACAGGCTGGGTCTGTACCTGCAACTCTTCATGAAAAACATCACGGGATCTCATTAGGGTTAACCTCAGTATCTTTGGAAGCCTTAATTAAATATCACTTTTAGAAAATTCCTTAAGCCAAGGTTGTTGTGGACGAGTTCACATTTCAAAATCATTTCCTCAGGATGTCAGTGAAATGCTTGTGTCAGTTAAAAGAAAAATACAAAGAGCATCAGTGTTTGCTTTTGATAGTTTGTAAAATCAAACAGCTGAAACCATGGCAACACTATCAAATAGTCCACACATTGCACGCTTAATCTAGGTAGTAAGTAGTGCCAGGAGTAAAATCTGGAACCAAGCAATCATACTATCTCAGTTGAACAGTAACATCATCCTTTGGGCAAAGCTTTTCAACAGATAGGCATTTTTTGCTTTGCTACATAGTAAACGAACTATCATGTGAGATGAAAGATGAAGATGACTTGCAATTTTACAAGGACTTTCTATTAAGGCACTTCAGTTTGATTGGTTTTATGTGAAGAGGCCTAAAGTTTTAGACAGAGTTTGTTTGTCACAGAGATGTAGGCCAATTTTTATTTTTATCTAAAATCCTTGTTTTCCCGTCCCAGTGTTAAGTGGAGCCCTAAATTCCCTCTGTTTTTCGGCGTTGCTTGTTAGTCTTCTCATATGATTAGTGGACCTTGAACTGAAATAATATAAGTCACGGCCAACTAGACAACATGTTCTTTGCTGATTTTGTGCACCAGTAACTCAGTGTGTCATGTTATAAATTCTATCAACATCGCATGCAAATTGAGTTTTGTGGGGTGCAATGAAGGAATTTAGTTGTAATTTCATTAACCTGAATTGAAAACCTATTAACGCAGAGTGGGGGAAAAAAACACCAGCTCTGTTGGGGAGTCGTCACAGTCCAGCCAGCTGGACTGTGATGATTTCAGCTGCTGCTTATTATATGTAGATGCTAAGCAGTTGCTGAGTCTGTAGAGAGCTACTCATATTCATCAAGCCGCCTTCTGAACTTCACATGATTCACATATGCTTGAAATGGGCTTTTTTTTAAATTTTTTATGAAGCATAACGTAATATACTGTATTTTAGCTCTGGTTCACCATGGTGTCTAGAACAATTAGCATCCAAGCATTGTGAGGGAATGAGAGTCTATTCAATTTGATTCTCGAATTACTCAATAAAAACTCTATTAAAAGCATTATCAATTACACAATGCGCATTTCCTTCCTTCTGCAATCCCTTTATTATAGTATTTTGTATTATTATTTTGCAGCATGTGTAGATTCTTTTTTTGTTGCATGGGTCCGAGCCAGCCAAAGATGAATGAAAGAGGACTAGAGTGCACCAAAAATAAGATCATCCTCTTGAATTACTGAATAATGTATTCATGCAGGATTAGACAGAGCTCCCAGAAAGCAGTAAGTAGATTCTGACAAGATTAGATCTTGACAATTTAGTTGGTATTTAAGTTTTTGTTCATTGGGTTTCCTTCCACACTAAAGTTTGTTGAGCAGCCTAAACGCCAAAAATGCAACTTCCTTATATATATAGTATAATAGACCCCTGCTTCTCTCTGCTTCTGTAGGGAAACCTCCTCTGACGACCGTCACACAAGTAGGGGAAACAGAGGCCCAGGATTAAAGGAAGACATATCCTGGTCATTGTTCATCGCTGCTGGATGGAGCTGCTTCTCTGATCTAAAGGAAACTGTTGCTACTTGAAGTTAAGAAAGCTGTCATCTCTCCGCAGTAAGTTTTTTTTTTTTTTAATCGGATGCAGTCTATACTTTACTTAGTGTATGGTAATCTCAAGTTACTTTGAAGCAGCTGCTTATTTTATGTGACAAAAAAGTTACAAGGAACTTTGTCTTCTCCTTTGTTATACTTTGCACTGCAGCAGATCTGCTGCAGTGTGACAAGGCGGTTCAGAGGGAAAAATCTTGGCTTTTAAGTTAACAAGCTTTTGAGTTGTTCCCCAACCTTGAAATTGATTCATCAAGTGCCTTGTAATTGACAGCTTCTGTGATTTCACTGTCAGTTTGAGTTCCCTTCCTACGCCGTAATGCCCCACTGAGCCTCAACAAACCAAACAGATAATCTTGTGGCCATGTGGATGTCTCTGGTAATGCCACTACTTGGGAAGGGTTATGTTCAGATGTTCAGTGGAACACAAGTTTCAGGCAGAGTTGTGGTTTAGTGCTCAAGATACTTTAGAAAGGCAGTTAAGAAAAGGAAATCTGTCAAAAGCTCAGCAGCAGGCAGAAGACTGCTTTTTTTTTTTAAGCCAAGCATATAGCTAAGCTTCAGCATCAGAAGTGTTGATATGTTTTGATGACATTTGATTGAGAGTGTTGTAAATAATCTATACTGTATATAGTCTGCCCCAGTATCAATCAGGTTTCAACCTTATGCCTACATGTCCTGAACATTTGCCCAGTCCGTTGTAAAGGCTCCAGGCTCCCATCAACTGGAACAGAGTAAACATCAAATAGAGAGATGGATTTTTTTTGTGCACAACCTCAGCTGTCATTAGCGTACTAGTAGTGATTCTTCTGCGGGTTGTCAACCACCTACTTTTCTGTTTGAGGCAGAATGGTGGTGGCGGTGGTGTTTGTTTATATGATGTGACATGACAACATGGACTTGGAATTGTAGATTAAATAATTACCTAAGAAAGGAATCTGTGTTTGGCAAATAGTCAAGAGTAAAAGTAAAAGCTGTCAAGTAAAAATAAGGCCAGATCCATGGCATCTTCAGCTCTTAAAAAACATGTTGACTGAAACTCCAGCACTCTCTCATTGTGCCAAGGAGGAAAGATCCTCGTAATGAGAGACATCTTGCTCGGGTTTGTGGGTTCCAAGGAGGTCCTCGATTGTGCCAGGGGTGGTAAACACATAAATCCATCTTGATTTGCAGAAAGCACCAGCAGCTTTTGGCTGAACCCTTGACAGCCTTCCTGCTTTGCAGATCCGTATAGTGACACAAAGCCAGAGATTGTGCTGATAGCAGTGAATTCCTCACCAACGCTTGTTAGAAGATTATTCAAATAATTCAGTCATTTTCATGTCATTTTTCCAATTAAGTACTATGTCTATCATATTTGTAAAAAGTCATGAGAAATCCCTCTCAGATTTACAACAGCAGGCCAAAGCTTGCTTACAGCGATTATTTACATCAGTTTACAATCATAAAACAATGGAAAGCAGCAAATCCTGATGTTGTAGAAACTGGAACCAGTTAATGTTTGGCATTGTGCGTGATTCACTTTCACCATTTTTAATAGATGATATACTTGATTATAGATGATATACTTGATTATAGTATGTTGATCTGGTTTCTGAATTGTTTTGGTCTACCTCTGGTGATTGCAGTTCCTTTTCCACAGTCAGTCATAAAGCTAGGCTGGAAGGTCGAACTGTATCCAGTGGACCTGTTGACAACTTTCCCCTGAACCAGAAAAATGAGGTCACAGTACCCAGGCTCGCCACATCTGGCTTGCAGGTGGTGGAAGCAGAAACCAAAACAGGAAAGTGGCCTGTCATGATCTGTAGTCCTCAGTGCAACCTCTGCACTCACTTTGCTCATCCAAGAAAGGGAGTATTTTGGCATGTGAAGATGATGGCCGTCCAAACCAGAGCAGAGTTTCCATTGGGTTTTTACGTTTAATAGATTTCAGGTTCATGTCTTTCCAGAGACGATCTGTTTTGGTAGAGGAGCACCAGCCATTCACTGTAGGTTCATCACATCAGGCTTTTGGCTGAGCCATGAATGTACAATGGCACGCAGAGGAATGTGTGAGAATGCTTTGTGTACACAATAGAGATGACCTCATCGTTTTCAAATTCATCTAAGCTCAACATGCTGAAGAACAATGAAATC
>OMNW01020095.1:26606-65329 GCA_900303245.1 Selene dorsalis | reverse complement strand
CAGGCCCAGTCGCTTTCACTTTCACATACATCGCTTCTCCGTTGTGCTGTTGCTGAGAAATCATCACTGTTGTCCTTCCTTCCTTCTCGTTTTAATACAGCAACGTGTAGTGTATGTGAATAATCTCCTATTTATAATGCTCTTTGAAAACTATCCCCAATCAATCTTATCACTTCCATTGACTTTCTTATGTCAGCATTTTAAGTTGCAGTTCTTCACTTTCTTTATGGTGTTTTGTTTTACCACAGAGTTACAATTAAAGTCACACAAACTCAATTTCCTTTTTTGTCCATATCTAAAGTTACAATATATATATACATATATATATATTTTGAGTTGTGTTCTTCCATTATCTACAATTTTCCACCTAGAGAAATGTGTGATTTCAATATGAGCATGTTCAGCATCATATCCTATGTTCATGCTGGAAAAAGCTAAAAATGGACTTTTATCTAGTTTGAAGCTACAGACATTTTTAACACTTTGGTTATTTTCAAAACATATCTTTTATCCAGATGAAGGATTTCAGTCACTGGATGTCTGGATAATAAATGTTGTCAGGCCTCCTGTCCTCTATCTGCTGAGCTGTGTTGGCAAAAGTCTGATTTCTAAACTGAACCGAATTGAATCACAACCAGGAGATGATCCCATGTCATTTTGTTACATCATCCAGCCCGTAACGGCAAAGGGTTACGTACTGTGCATTCAGGACTGAAAACAGAGCTTGTTTTGTGATTGGCTTCGTGCCAGGCAGCAGGAGTTTGGTACCAGGCATCACTTGTGTCATATCAGTGACACAGCACTGAACTCGAGATGGTGTGTGTGTGTGTGTCTGTATTTGTGAGAAACACTGATGGCTTTGTGGATATAACTTTAATCCTGAACTGACTGAAGCTCTGAAGCTACTTTTGTCTTAGTCAAGCTGAAGACCTCTGTGTTGTTGTCTGTTTTCTCTCCAGTTTTTACATCACCATCTAATATAAAAACAATCATGAAAATGTAAAAAAAAATAATAAAAACAAAAAGCTGTGAAAATGAGTGAGGTAAATGTGTTCCTTTTCTGCGATCTTTTAAGAGGACATATTCTCCAACATACTTGTAAAAAGCAGCTCCCGGGGTCACTGTGCTCTGGTATGGACACGTTGTAAAGCTGCTGCTGGAACACTGGCTCGTTGTCGTTGACGTCCTCCACCAGCACGGTGACTGTGGCCGTGGATGACAGAGGCGGTTCACCTCCATCTGCTGCCACCACCAGAAACCACATCTCCATCTGCGTCTCTCTGTCCAGAGCTGCAGCTGTGATGACCAGGCCAGACTCTGGGTCGATGCTGATCAGAGCATCCTGGCTGGACTTGAGGATGGAGTACCTGATGTCCGAGTTGACGCCCTCATCTGAGTCTTGGGCCTGCATCTGGATCAGGGAGCTCCCCTGAGGAGCATCCTCCGAGATGCCGATGATGTACACGCCTTTGTCAAAGAGCGGCTGGCAGTCGTTGGTGTCAGCCACCTTCAGCAGGAAGACCATCTCACTGCTCAGAGGTGGGCTCCCAAAATCTGACGCTTGCACCTTCAGCTCATACAGATCCTTTTCCTCTCTGTCTAGCTCTGCGTTGACACACAAAGCATAGAGAAAATCATCCGTCTGCTTCAGGTTAAACTTCCCATCGCCTCCCTCCAGTGTGACACTGACCCCCTGCTCCTCAAGGTCGGGGTCTGACACTGAAATCCGGGCCACGTAGTCCCCAACTGCTGCTGCCTCTGACACCACAGCATCTCCTGTCTCACTGAGAAACAGGATGCTGATGGTGGGGCTGTTGTCGTTGATGTTAAGCACTTTTACACCAACAAAAGTGCTGCTGTACTCGGGCTGAACCCCATTGTCGCTCGCCCTTATGATCAACTCGTGAAAGGCTTGAGTCTCGAAATCAAGCGCCTTGTTGAGGTAGACCACTCCTGTGGTCTCGTTGATGGAGAAGACCTCGTTGGGGTCACTCTGGCGCCTGTTGATCTCATAGGTGACTCTGCCATTGTCGCCCAGGTCCAGGTCGGTTGCACGCACCTGACAAACAGCAGACATGAGCGGAGCATCCTCAGGCACCGAGGTGTGGTATTCAGTCTGGTTGAACACAGGTGGGTTATCGTTCTCATCCAGGACATGGATGTTCACCTGGAGGGTCCCCGTCCTGGCTGGGATGCCGCCATCAAAAGCCTCAATGGTCAGGGAGTAATAGTCCAGCGTTTCCCTGTCTAGTTTGCCATCAAGGATCAGATCCAGGGTCATGTGGTTCTCAGATCCGCTGCGATAATCCAGGTGGAATAAACCTCCAGTCTCACTCTCAGTGACCCTGTATCCCTGGGTACCAAACTCACCCACATCCTTGTCCTTAGCACCTTCAAGCTGAAACCGACTCCCTGGGGGGCTCAGCTCTGATATTTCCAGGTCGACCACCTCTGAGGGAAACACTGGTGAATGGTCGTTCACGTCTTCCACCTCTATCTTCACCTTAATCATCTCACCTGTGAGGGTGGCTGCAACGAACTCATACTTATCCCTGCTCTCTCTGTCCAGGATCACGGCCGTGGAGATGATCCCCGTGTCCGCGTCTATCTCCAGGTCTCTGAACACATACGAGTCTCTGCTCTCGGAGATGAAGAACCCAGTGCTCGGCCTGCTGAGCCCGGCTCCCAGGTCTCCAACGATGGTTCTCGCGGGCAGACCCTCTTTGACGGACAGCGTCAGGTTGAACACCTGTCCCCGTGACCGCGCGCACAGCAGCGCCAGGACGAGCGTGCGGAGGAGCAAAGCTGTGGCATTTTTGTGACCCATTCCTTCTTCATACATAACCTCAGATCTCTTGGTTTGAGAGTCCAGTTAAGGCTACATATTTCTGTCTCAAACACACACTCATCACTCACGTTTTAGAGGACTTTTCCAATGGGAGACAGGTGAACGCATAGGGCATTTTTGCGCACGAGAAAGCAGCCAGCAATTACTCTCCATCACGGTGTTTCAGCAGCTCCTTGCGTGATTTTGGAGACTTGAAATCCGCACGTCCAAGACCCGCAAATCCCCTTTGGCGTCTTCCTCCACACATCACGGCACACAGTGGCCACGGAGTCCCGGCTGCGCGCACTGAACACACCTCCTGGCCGACAGGCGGCACGTCTCACGCTGATCGGCTCCATCTGTGGCCCTGATTGCTTAAGATTTAATTAGGCCGCGAGATTACCTTCGGGGCCGCGTGCTGACAGGTGGTGTAGTATGTTTGACCCGTGGGAGGTCATAAAGTGAGCAGGAAGGTGGAGGAGGTGAAGATACTACAGCTCAAGAGGAGTCCAGTCATATCAGAAAGTTCAGAGCATTAAAGTGTATGATTTAAGTTAACTCTTCTTGTTCTGGTGAAGTTTGTTTTTTTTGTTTTTTTTAAAGAAAATTACATCTACTGAGTGATTTAACGAGGTCGTTTTAAGGTCTGGCACAAACTTAAAGTGTTGTAAGAGCGCCCTCTCCCGGCGAGGAGGAGGAGAGCAGGACAGGGCAACAGGTACGGAGTCAAATTAGTGTCTAAAAGACTGTGCAGTGGTGAAAATGCTGTTTGTTGTAAAAGTTTATAATCTGTGTGCAACTAATTTAATGTATTAAATTGTAGAGATGGTTTGTTATTGATATTAATATTACTCTGAATTATTTTTTTACTCTAAATTGGTTTAAATATATTGTATAAATGTAGAAAAAAAACTTTTTACTTTACATAATGTTTCAGTATTCAATTAAAAATAAAAAACACTGACTTGTATTTGGTTATTTTTACTGACAAATATGATAATCTTAAGAATATATGAGTGTGTGAAGTAGTTATCGTTTATATTGAGCTCAAAATAACACCAAACATGGAGAGTATGAATTGTACCAGACCACTTTTCACTGGTTGAACACGAAGCCATTGTGATGGTGCAGCACTTTAACTCTTAGGCCATGGCTCTATTAAAACCTGATTGCTCCTGCAGGTCTCAGTATCCACCAAGTGTCGTCCCACCGGTGCAAGCAGCCACTGTAACCAGGCAACAGATGTAACCTGAGCAGCGTACCCGAGTAAACAAGCTGCATAGAAACGGACTCTCCTTTTGTCCATGTTGGTTTGTTGAGAGCAAACTGAAAACCTCATCTCGGCAGCGTTTTATTTTCAGATACACTTGATTTGAAAGTAGATGAAATGCCGTCTCATATAATGCTCTCTTACCAGTGGGACGACCAGGCTCTTGTGAAAAAGATCTACGACCGCCTCAGAGATGATGGGCTGCCAGTGTGGATGGACATCGAAGGAGGGGTGACAGGGAACATCAACGATGCGTAAGTGTACAGAGGAATGTGGTGATACATGTTTTGTTTTTAACTAACATTTCTACATATTGGGGATACCATACATAAGCATATATGTTATAAACTCTGTAACGCTGTTTGTGTTTATGTTCAGGATGGCTGCAGGTGTGGAGGAGGCTGTAGTGATTTGCCCGTTCATGACCCCAGCTTACCAGGCGTCCCGCAGCTGTAAGAAGGAGCTCAACTACGCAGACACCAGGGAGGTCATCATCGTGCCCGTCATGTTGGCCAAGAACTGGGAGGCCAGTGAGTGGCTGGGACTGATCACTGCAGGTCTGCTGTGGGTGGACCTCAGGTGAGGAATCTTCTGGAGTGGGACAGGTGAAAGAATATGTACAAAACATTAAGGTTTTGATGCTCAGTATGTGATCTTAAAAGTGTGCTGGATGTTTTCCAGATACTTTAACACTGAGGTAGCATTTACAAAAGCTTAACCAGGCCTTCGACAAACACCTACCATCCACGCTGGTATTTTCTAGGAACGCAGAAAACGATGAGGAGCTCTTTGAAATGTGCCTCAGGTCTCTGGAGGAGGAGATCATGTTTAATGCCGGGCACCTCCTGGCCCTGGAGGAACCTCCCAGAGAAGAGGTGGATGAGCCAAAACCACCAAAACCCTGCCTGAAGAAGAAACCAGGTCGAGCCTTTCGCCATGCCCTCTCAAGGCTCTACCTTCAGGAGTCAGGTAGATATGGGAACCAACAACAGACAATACACTCTGTGAAAACCGCTTAAACAGCTGGTTTACTCAAATTACAGGCAAACAACGCTTCTCATTCACCTGAGCTGTTAGGATTTCTTAAGATATAAACATATATAACAACTATGACAGAGTAAATACCAACTGTGGAGTGACTTTAGGTTTGATTTGATGAAAGTCTTGATGGTAAAAACTTTAAAAATGGAGCAGAGTGCTTTCATAAACTCAGCTATATAAAAGGCACAAGAATAAAGTCCCTGTCCACTTAATACTTACTTAATACGAGATGGCATTAATCAGATTTCAGGAAATTACAGACCTGTAAAATAAAGTGGCACCATTTTATTTTCCCAATATAAAGGTCCTAATTGTGATTTTAGAGCACTCGCCATCACGCCAGGAATAAAAATTCTGGTTCAATAGTTCTTAAATATGTCTAAAAGTATGAATTGTTGAAGTTTTTAACTCAAGAGTCACACAGACACTGACGAAGGGGAAAATGTTTCTCTCCATGACCAGCAGCAAAATGTCTGAGATTTCTACTCCCCACCCCGGCAAACGCACGACGGGCGTAGTTTTGGTTCATGTCAATTAAAAACAATACAGTAAAACAAGGTTTAACGTCATATTTCGAGTTTGCATAGGTGTGTTTTCTTAGATTTAAGCTAGAAAATGGTTGTGGAAATTGTTCACAGTGACGTCTGTGGATCACCCTGATGAGTAGAGAGCAAAATTTTGATAATATGTTGTTGAAAAGCTTTGCTGAGATATTATTTGTTAACTGGGGTGAAGTGACTTTGTCATATGTTTAAACTAAAGGTGGGGTTAAGAAGTTTTCTCTTGCCTCGTGACTTGTGTTTACAGGTGAGCAGATAATCAACCCGACCAGCGACAGCAGATACACAGTGGAGCTCGACGAGACACCTGGAGATCGCTGTTACTGGGAGGAGGTGAAAGGCCCCGGCTGTAAATACTACAGAAACGTAGTGACGAACAGATACCTCGGTGCGTAGAGAAATCCATCAGGAATGTGAAAAATGTGTGTCTTTATTAAATGGAACAAAATAACTTTCACATTGCAAGCCAGAAAAAAGGGGGCAATGTTTTAGTTTCCAAGCCTGTACAATCTTCAATCAATACAAAAAGATGATTTTTCTACCAAGTTTTTAACACATGTTGTTCATTCTGTCTGCAGGTTTGGACCTGAGCAGCAGCGAGGTCCACTCCCAGACCAGTCCCTCTGTGTCTGAGGAGTGGCAGCTTCTGGTGGACCAGACAGACCAGAGCCACCAGAGGGCCGTCATCATCAAGAACAAACACTCGGGGAGGTTCCTGGCTGTTCAACACGGCCACCTCGTCGGACTGACGTCATATAATCAAGACTGCAAGTGGATTTTAGAATAAAGCAGATTTTTTTTTGTCTAAAGATGTGGTCGCCTTTGTTAAAGACATGCTTTCTATGAAGAAATCTGCCTGATGATAAAGCACTAAACAACCGTGATTTGATGGATGTATCTACAATGGGAGGAGGGGTTGGTAGAAATAAAATTTAACATTGTTACTGTGACAAGAGCAACAAATAATAATAATAAAAAAATCCTTAGAATCTTTTTCTCTTGAGGATTTCTGGTTTCCAGTTGATGGGATGGCTTTCTTCTGTCTGCAAGAGAGGAAAAACAAAACAGATTTGTTAAAGTAGCTGGAAACTAGCAAAGAAACATCGACCCACTTCATCGACCCGCTCCCTAAACTCACAGCAGTGTCGTCCTCTTTGTAAACTTTAATGGTCTTGTCTGCCTCGGCGGTGATCAGTCTGCTCTCTGAGTGGTCGAACAAACAGGCGAAGATGCCTGACTCGCTGTCCAGAGACCCGGGCTGCACCGCTGCATGAATCCTCTGGAAGTTGTAGCCCGTCCTCCAGTCCCACATGTGGATGGTCCCATTGTCGGCTAAAGAGAAAACACAGATATGTAATGTAACGCAATGTAGCTATAATCAATTTTTCATATAATTTCTCTCTCATCAATATGTATCAGTAGGTGAATAAAAGTACTTTGTGGGAGAAAGTAACAGTGTAGGTAGTGATTAATACCTCCGGAGACCAACACGCCATCGGAGTTGACAGCCAGAGTGTTGATGATGGCGTTGTGGCCCGACAGGTTCTGGATGAAGTTGCCGTCCGGGCACATCCACTGCTTGATGTTGTCTGCCGAACCAGACGCAAACGTGTATCTGTACAAAAAAAAGAAAAAAAGAAAAAAGGAGGAAGTAAAAAAAACTGTCATTTATTTTTCAAATGAAAAATGTCAAACGTCTTTCTGTGCCTGGTCAACATGTTGTTAAACTACAGCTAATGATTAGATCCATTGTTAATCAACCTGATGATTTAGTTTTTGGATTTTCTTGTAGACAAGTCAAAAATCACTATTCATTTCTCGTTGATTGACTATTAACTGACAATCCACCATTAAACTTTCTACACAGCACTTCACGCGTGAACTTACTGTCTGGGGTGCAGCACCAGGGTTCGGACAGACTTCTTGTGGTTGGTCAGTGTCGCTCTGGTTTTTCCGGCGATCAGATCCCACAGTCTGATGGTTGAGTCATGGCTTCCTGCAACAAGATCATTCATCATCAGCAAACAGCTGCAGAGGAGTGGAGGCAGCAGCTGTAAAGTGGACCATATTACCATATGGCTGATATACTGAGGACTGGAGCTGGAAAATTAAGATTGCTCACCTGTGATGATTTGCGGTTCTGAAGCCTGACATCTGACTGTGGCCACAGTGTTGGTGTGACCGGTCAGTGTGTGGACGTTAGCTTTGGTCCTGATGTCCCACACCTGTGTGATCAGAGAGGAAATCAAATAAGTCCAACGAAACGATCCTGCTGACGCCTATTGATCATTTTGAAAACATATTCAACAACAATCTGGTGTTGATCACAGCTGATTTGTCTAAATGTCCATTTGTTGAGTAGAGTAGGACTTTAAGGTACAACTCAACTGTTCAAAAATACAAGTCTCTGTTGAGAGAGTGTGTATGATGAGTGTCTTGCTTATTATTGTTCTGCTGCTGTAAAAGGCGGTGTAATGCGGCAGGTTTACATATCAGAAGTTATTCATCCATTCATGCCCAACATAAGGACTGACAACAATCCACAGTCTGAAAATCATCACTGAGATCAGAGAAGACAACACACTTGGTTTCTCCAAAACTGACACATTTCTGAATCCACATAAGCTTTCTTTACATGGTTTGACAATGTTATGATGGTGAAATGAGGAATCTAAAATATAACATCTCCTCCTCGTTCTGAGCAAAGACGACAAACTGCAGCTGTGACCCGTCTTTTCAAACAGATTTCTTCATTTCAGCACTTGATGCACACATTCAGAGCTCGACTTGCAGAGTTAGTTTTACCCTCGCTGTGGCATCTCTGCTGCACGTCACCAACACGTCAATGGTTGGATGTAGATCCAGGTCATAGACAGCACTCAGGTGCCCGTGGTAGTGCCTGATGACCTAAAAACACAGATGTCTGTCATTGAGACTTCTACAAGAAATGCAACAACATAGAGAACAAATGCCTCATTATGTGAGCCAGTATAAGTTTTATATTGAATTCAGATTCAGGTTCTTTTATTTGTCTCCAAAGGGCAAGTCACTTCTACAGTCAACCTGTCCATGGCAACCGAAATAAAATATGGAAAGATATAAATTTATTCCTCTGAATAACGTCATGCTTTACAAGGGTCTTACCTTGTTGTACTCCAGATCCCAACATTTGACCTGCTTGTCTTCACCACAGGAGAACAGGTAGGGGCTGCGGCTGCTGACCGCCACGCCACGCACTGTGCTGATGTGTCCGGTCAGAGAGAGTTTGAGCTTCCCACTGGCCAGGTCCCAGATCTGTCAGGACAAACATTGTTCCAGTCACAATAGGATCATCATAGAAAACTGCCACCTTGATATGAGGGATATCTCCATGAGAGGTGAAGAACATGGGAAACAGCTCATATTTATGTCTATACATCCAGATGACCAAAGGATAACTTTCTGTGTCATCTCTGTTATTATTTGTGAATACAGAATAATTTATCAATGAAATATCTGACAGAAAGTTATTGTTGTTCTCTTTATCTCACCTTTATGGTTCTGTCAGCTGACCCTGTGACAAACCACTGATTCCCAGGCTCCACAGCGATGGACCTCACCCAGCCGAGGTGACCACTGATGACCTGTCGGACAAAACCGAGCTCATCAGACCTGACTTAAACATGTATGTCTACAAATAAAAGAAAACACTGTGAATATGATCTGCAGTTACCCTGAACAGTTTCCATGGTGGATGCCACTGAGGTTTGGGCATGGTTGGTGCTTTCCTCATGAGAGCAGAATTTCTGGTGCCGCCTCCTTCCAGGAGCGACTGAAATTTCCAATAATAATCCGTTAATATCACAGTTATTATCATTATTCATTTATTTAAAGTGTGGATCATGAGGATGTCACATAAACTGATCGTGGAAATCCTCTGCGACCTACCACGGCGGTCGAGTGGGGGTGAGCTCTCTCTGCTCCTCCTGCGTGTCGATGAATGTCACCAACACTGGCTGCAGTGCGGCTCATGTCCTGCCTGTGATTCAGTGACACAAAAAAATTTTTACTGTTCATGTTTCCATATGACAAATTACAGCAAATCTTGAAAAAGTGTTTATGACAAACTACCAATAATCATAATTTCTCCTGTGTGATGGACAGTAAATGTTTACCTGGCTTGTGAGGGTGGCAGCGCCAGTGCCATTGAATGGATTCCTCCCTCACTGGGATTCCTGTGCATCTTTGTGTCAGCGGTCAAGGCCACTCCTGTTGAATGAAACACTGGTATGACACTGGCTACAATAGTGCAATTTGGTGAACGAGCTCATAAAACTCAGAAACATAGAGCTTAGTTAAATCAAGAGCATCGTACTTACCAGGTCCAGAGGGGTAAGCATGCGTCCCGGCGATCAGGTATTCTGGATCATCTTCAAATAATCAGACAAAATGAATGCATGAGTTTTCATGTAAATAAAGAAATGGTTTAAATGAGCAGTGCAGTGTTTGTTTCCTCCTCACCTGGCTGTGTGTAGCTCTGTTGGCTTAGCATGCTGCCTGGAAGAAGTGAGACTCTCTCTTTGCATTCCTTTAGGACCGGCATGTGTAAGACTGCATCATAATCCGCTTTCAGTTTCACACCCATCTTCAGTTTGTGGCTGCAAATACAGGAGACAATGAGAATGGGCATCCTATAGTGATGATATGTTATAGGACAAAACGTGAGACTTTTTTTCTTATACAATGCATGACACTGGCACAAACAAGGAGAGGGCGATACAGATAAAATCCTTTCTGCTGCGTCACACATTCAACTTTATATCACAATACTTACTTGTTGATTAGGGGTGCAATTTTTGACTATTATCACTTTTTTAAAAATTTCATTATTGATTAATATGATACATCTCTGCCAAAAGTCTGAAACCCAGAGATATTAACTATGGCATCTGACACAGAAAAGCAGCTAAGTTAATCATATTAATATTAATCATATATTGGTCATTGTAACATGGAAACATTTGTGAATGTCTGCTGTAATAAAAATCATCAGTTCACTAAGGTAAAGATATTCTCAGGTTTTAACGTCTGTCTCAGTTTGTGTTTACTTCTTTTCATTTATCAATAAGAGTTATGTAAAAATAGTATGATGCACAGTATACAAAAAACATCATACTGCAATAATATGGGCGGATATTGCTCATCTAAAATGTAACTTCAGTGGGTCAGCTGATTTCTGGAGTACAGTATAAAGTGTGGTGTTAGCGTCTAAACCCTGGTGCAACAGATACGTAAGCTAGCATGAAATGTAAATACTGAAGGGAAGTAGGAGAGACCAATGAGCGTTTCAATAACAGTAAAAAAACACAGTAAAAACAATGATCTTGAAAGCTGTTTTGCTGCAGGTTTAAAAGTAAATACTGTATTTACCTTTCGTCGTCCAGTGCGATGGATTTCGCATGGTCGGACACAAACATATCATGGGTCCTTTTGAGAGATCTGAAAACCAGAGTATGCACCGAGTGTTTCTGGACATCCTGTGGGGAAAAAAACACACGTGTTTTTTTTTTTTAATGCGGTTCTAAGGCAGCACACGTTTTAAATCAGGCCATCGTTTACTTCGTGTTTTCTTGGGGAGAAAAAGTAAAGTTCATACAACGCGTTCCAGTAAATAGCCGGGCCCAACCCGGTGGCTTTCCGTGCGCCGGCGCCTGAGCGGGAGCGAAGAAAAAGGCACGAGAGGAGATAAAACATCGACCTACCTCAGTCATTGTGGTGATTTAATATCCAGACGCGACACCTCAGCTTAAGAAAATACTATTTTTTAATATATATCGCTTGGCCACACTCGAAAATGTATCACAAACGTAAAAACATGACCACCACTACCACCACCGCAAACTGACGACTGGATGACCCGGAAGTAAACAACACCAACGGCAGACGCTGGTAATAGGACATCGCCCCCTGTCGGCCAGGATGGCAAGCTGCGACTCTGTTGAACTAAAGGGACCAAACACTTTCCCCCATAGACATTTCCCTTTCCCAATGAAAATCAAGTACCAATGAAAATCAAGTATTTTCACTGATAACATTTTAATACATTTGATGCAGTTTGTGTGTAACTTATTGTGACCACAGGTTGCAGTTGGATTTTCCTGCCCTGTGTAGCTCCCAGGTCATGTTTGCCTAACAAAGTACAGAGATCGATGCTTTTCTGGTATTTCAGTGGCAGAAAATCAAATGACCGATGTGTGGGTTGCCATGTTTTGGCATAATAGGACACTTTAGGAGATACAATTCTCAAAAACATTAACTGACCTCAGGGGACTCTCAGGAGTCCTGGCCATGCACGGCCTTTGTGCAAACACTAAATGTGCAAACACTAAATGTTAGGCCATACAAAGGCATGTGCCACCTTGGCACAACCATTTGCACTGTGCCAGGTGGAATTTGGACTCCACATGTAGCTATCTATGATGCATGGGCAGAAGTAGTACACAATCCAAAGTAAATAAACTGTTCAAATGTGAATCAGGACACTGATGACAAGAGAAATGTCCTGATAAGAAATGATAATAAAGACTTGTTTTGATGTGTTGTTTTTGTATTACTAAAAATATAATAAGAGTACCTGCTAGTTTGTCTTCATCAGTTCAGCTGAAACTGAAATTCTTGGCTCTGTCCTGCCTGTCCGAGCCATGAAGTTCGACCTTGAGCTTTTACTGAGGAAAATAAATACCGACCTGCTCGGCTGAATTTTAGATTGAAATAATTTGATTATATACTTCCTAAATTTATTTATTGGAATATTTCCAAGTAGCCTTATGAAGTGCTTTGAAGATCACTGTGCTGGTCAATAGTTTTTAATTATTAATTTTATGCAGACGAGAGGCAGTGGGTGGATTGCACTTTGCTGCTTTTAAAAGAAAAGAAAAGAAAATTAATTTTAGCCATGTTCCTTTTAATTTGTTTAAAATGCTCTCTGTGGAAATAAACAACAACAAGCTCTTTATTTGAATATAAAACAAACATGCTGCCATTTTGCCATGCTTGTGTGTCCATGTAAGGGTGTATGTGATCTTTAAGAGCATTACCTGGTGTCACGTGTACACTGAGAGGAAATCTAAATCACAGGTTCTGTACTAAATACACTACATTGGAGAAGCTCATAGATTATGATTGTTGACACTGTGTCACCGTGGAGTTATTCACATTATATACGCTCAGCAGATGATGCAGACCAAACACTTTTATTGAAGATAATATTTAGTACAGAGTGGTGGACTGCAATACATGTGCACTATGACAAAACATTGAAGGGTATTGCAGAGTCATTCCAGCTACATCTTTTAGCATTTTTGATTTTTTGATTTTTTTTCCTGAGATATTAAGTCTCAGTTTGATATTGTTTTATACAACAGCTGTTTGCCATATGGATTTTGCTAGGTAGCTGTTTCTAGGATGGCTCCGGCTGAGTTTAAAGACTTCTCAGTAAGGTAAGGACAAAATCATATCTGGTACAGAAAAGACATTTATTTAGTGCTCAAAACAACACTGAAGAAGGAAAGAGAACATGACAACACCAGTGTTCAGCTGCGTCACATCACCACAGCATGCAAACATCACATGGAGACAAATCATGTATCAGACATTTTATTTGATCTACGGTGGCGTCAGGGTTGTTGTGCTGAACACATTCAGTATTGACCTCAAACATGTGCGTTTACTTTTTTTTTCTTCTTTTTTTTTTTTTTTTACGAATCTCCAAGTCCACCAAACTGTTTCACACCCGCCTGTTGTCCGTCGCCTGCTGCGATGCGGTTGAGGGGGATGATCTTCATGGTGGTCTCTTTCAAGGAGTACCAGCGGCTGTGCCATGTGACCCAAATGATGCCGTTGTCAAACCCGAATTCACCTGCATCCTTTTCTGTGTACCTGCCACCTGGATGAACAGAGCAAGGCACAGTTTAGAGAAGATCCCAAAGGAGTCGGCATTGTAATATGTACTTGGATGAGGGTTTTGGATGATGCACTGTGGGTGATTTGTTAATCAACACATAATAATTTCTGGGCTTTGGCACTGGCTTCAGCCACGTGGTCTTACCCCGGTAGTATTTGCCGTTCAAATGTGCAGCGTGACATCTGTTCATCCACCAGCCAGAGCCGTCCTGCTGTGCACAGTTTCCGTCGTACTTGTCATTGTCCCTGTCGACGGTACTGAACTGCATGCCGTTGTGAGATGTGAAGAACTTGTCGCTGGGGTCATCTCCAAAATCAAAGCCATCAAAAGCATCTCCGGCGTCACCCCCGAAGTAGTAACCGTAGGTGAGACGGTAGTTGTCGGCCTCTGATCCCAGTCTGAACATGTTGTAGTCGGCATACCTGGAGTAAGGAGGGTACATAGGAGTGTTTTGCAAAGTCATCTTTTTCTTTCTCCTCATTGCCTGGGGTCATGTTTGCTGTGTAATTGACTCTATTTGCTCTCCTCTTATATAATCTGTTATCGTACGTGTGTGTCCTTACATACCTTTTGTTGCCATCCCAGTCAACTAGCTCTATCCTCAGCACAGTTGGGATAGTCGAAGTGGCGGTCAGCAGATGCATCTTCTCGTTACCGAGCCAGAACTCAGTGGTGTCATCTGGTGAGAGATAGCCAAAGCCCTCCTTGTACTGGATCCAGTCTTTGTGGAAGTCCACACTGCCGTCACGTCTCTGTGCAGACACGAATACAATTGGAGTCAAACATTTTTCGAGGCAATAGGACTTAATGTTAATAATGTTTCTTCAGTTGGTCGACAGAACATTTCCATATGCAACTAGAGAGAGTGGCTCATTAAGTGGTTAACTGACTGTGTGAACATTATTATTGAAGAGCGGAGGGTTAGGTTCTGATATTTTTCTCTATATATGAGTTTATGACAATCATGATGTGCTTATTTTACAGGTTTCCATCTCGTTATGTAAAATTTTCATTATTCTGAGTATTTTAAGGATTTAACCCTCGACATGTTGGCTGGATGATGCTGCAGATTGAAAGGAGGTCAGGGGTCAATGAAAAGCTTAGGATTCATTCTTTGGGAACTAAAGTGTTTTTCAATAACCTTTTTGTACCAAGTAATGTAAAATTAAGCGTTGTTTTGGCCTTTTCATTTAGGTCTATCACATGATCATGAACTATGATTGACAGTCAGACATCTTAATGTCCTACACAACAGGCCTCAGCAACATTTTGTTGTAAAATTATATATTTATGTTAGTTTTAAACTAGGCTGTACGACCATAAATATTTTGCTTTTCCAGTCCTATATTATCCTGGGATGTTGAAACTGGGTGTTGCACTTTTATTTTAAGCCAAAGGGAGACTCTAAAGTAAATAATGATCTAAACGTATATATTTACTAAAGTACAGCCTCGACTTCTCCTTAATCGTTTTTGTGCAGACAGTTGTCAGTCGTTTGCGTTCAGGAGCCAGATCAATAGCACGTAATCTATAACTATCAACTTGTTTTACAAAATAATAATAAAATGGAACCAGTGCAAGATGAAGACAGCAGAGAGACATTTTTTCCTCAGCGGCTCCAGGTACACATACCCTCTGTATCACTGTGAAGCCACGTCTATATTCATCAATCTCACAATAGACCAGGAACTGCTCAGTGGCTTTGACAGGCCTCACATAGTAAAGACCGCTCTTGGTGGCACCTTTGTTTGCAATATCCTGGCAATCTGTTTTTTTTTTCAAAAAAAAAGGGGAAAAGAGAAGAGAAAGAATAGTTCAAGATTAAGTTAAGTAAAAGCAAGATTTAAAAAAATATCTGGAAGAATCCTTAAACTCTATCTCTCTCATGATAAACCCTAAATGAAATCATAAATCAGATTTACTTCACAATTACATTTGAAGTAACTTGTCCACAAAATTACTTTAAAGATTAGAAAGTTCTTTGAAATGAGGTCACAGCAAATTACATCTGGAATAAAATCTGTTTACTTTGCACTGATGCACCTTATTGATCTTAGTCTCTAACTAAACACTGAACAAGGACAAACGGTGCTCAGACGAGGCGTGATTGAGAAACCTCTTGTGAAATGGGAATGACCCGAGAGTCACAGATCTTTTTTTTTTTTCACCTGTTCCTGTGGTGGGTTGGATGTCAACTGAGTCTTGGCAAGGCTCACTGCACCTCTGCTGCAGCTCCAGGGAGAGTCGTTTCAGGTCTGACATCCTCCTCTCGTTAGTTGAAATGAGGTTCTGAAGTTCACTGGGAAGAAGGAAACAAGTGCTAAGTAACTGAAGCCTCAGATTTTTTTTTTTTTTTTAACACAGTGGGACACTTAACTCTTCATCACACACAAGAAGACGGGAAAGCAGTAGGGGCAAAAGTAAAAAAAAAAATAATAAAGACAAATAAAAGTTGGAAAAAGGGAAAGATCAAATTTAAATGCCTTAAATAAAGTCAGCACAGTCTGAGTTCACAATATATTGAGGTGGGTGGGTGGCAAATTGCCCAGTGATCTGTGTTAGGTTGGCGTGCATTGACCCGAATGTGTGGGTAGTCGACCCACCCAGTTCAGCCATGTCAAAAAAACATGCACGTTATATAATACAATGTGATGCATTTAGATTATCATTAGCCATGGCCTCATGAGAGAGAAGCATTTTTACATTAACACCGGTAGAGTTGGAGCATTTTTTATTCTTCACATACTGTTAAAAGTACAATGCATCATCATTTATAAAATGGGTATATGTTGTGTGTATGTGTGTGTGTGGATAGTAATGTCCTCACCTGTTGCTATTTTATTTGAATATCTGTACAGTCTACATTACAATACACTATAACAATGATCTATTTATCCATTTATTACTTTTTATCTTTTGTAATTTTGTTGTAATTGACGTGTATTTTGCATTTCTTTATAATGTCCCTTTGCTGGTACACTGAAGAGCTAATAAATGACTATTGCAGGTATAATTTGTGTGCTGCTGGTAACTTACAATATTTGTTGCTCCTGTGTAATGATGGTCTTTTCAAAGCGAAGGATATCTTCCAGCATGCTGGCCGACTTTTTGACGTATGAGTCTGTAATGAAGGTTCAATATCAGCAGTAGTAGTTAATAACAGTTGTACAATACTTTCAATACATGCCATAGTTTGTGTCGTGTAATGTGAGTCATTCCCTACGTAATTCAAAGAACACATAAAAATTATATGTAACTAATGAGATGTAATTAGTCATATCAACAATGGTACCTTGTGGGGAACTCTTCTGAGCTGCAACAGCAGAGTCTTTCATGTAGACAATTTTTTCTTCAGCCCCCTGGGTCAAATTAGCAATTGTTTCCAGTTCTCTTAGCATACTGTCCAAATCGCGGGATGTCTTTGAAACATACGGCAGTAGATAATCTGCCACTCCACATGTAGTAGGACAGTAATCTCCCTAAGTGCACATAAAGCAAATGAAAGTGAGCTAATCAACAGACATTTGCGCAGCAAGCATAAAAAGGTTATCGTCAATTTTATGTATTGTTCACTTACAAAGCCATCGTTTGGGTTGCAGTGAGGTGAGAGGCTGTCTCCTCTTATTTGCTGCACACAAAAAAGGACAAAATGAAATGATTTTCGACTCAAGAGAAACGCATCAGTGTCCAAACGTAAACTCGAGGACTTACTGCTGAAGTGATGGAGAAAAGTAACAAAAGTCCTCCTGCTGTTTTGAGAAGTGATAGAGCCATGTTGTTTAAGCCACCAGTTGCGGTCTTGTCTTGTTGGCGAATGAAGAGCAGCCCGACTCTGCGGGATATTTATCTGAACAGGGTCATCGGTTCAGTGTTTGATAAGGGGTTCAAACGCAAACATCCCACTCGCTGTGACTCAAATGTCCAACCGTCATCATTTCCAGTATTCAGTGGGGTCTGTCAACTGACTGACAGTTGTGTAGTTGCGCTATCAGAAAACAGCTGTATGTGACTCATCCCAAACTGTATATTTAGCTGCAACTCTATGCTAGGAAAGGTGACAGGGCAAATCTAAAAGAATGATGACTCATTCTTTTTTTTGCATCTGGACGACCAGTGCTTACAGGCAGGGTATTTACCTTTTCTTATTCATCTTATGACAAATATCAAAGATGGCATCATGAGTCACTCCATAAAGACACGCTGTCAGTAGACCACGTCCACATGAAACATTAACATTGACATGTTGTCTGTGCGGATGTGCCAACAAATAAACTGTAAGATGTTTGCCATCTGCCTGATTGCACATGAATGCGGCGTAAGTGTGACCCTTCCTCCTTTCTCCCACTACACCGCGGTGATGGTTTTCAAACAGACGCCACCTCGATCGTTTCTCCCAGAGCCTACCGCTCCGGAGTCTCTCTCTGTGAGTCAGTGTTTCTGTGGTTACATACGGTCACGCTGCCACTGAACGTAAAAGATGGCGGCACAACATGGCCGCCTGTTGAGCTCGCAAGCTCTATGCATATATGAATGGCAGATTCATAGCTTACTGAACACTTCAGTTTGTTAATGAGGGCAATTACTAATTAACAAAACACATGGTTTTGAATGAAATAATAGATTCATGTTAATAGACAACATGAGAAGTTACACAGTGCGGATTTAAACAAGTCAGTCTTGTACCTAAGCCTCAACCCATATTTGATTAGCTATAATTCGAGCTGAAATGATTATAAATTTTTATTCAGCTGTTTTAGGAGGCACTGACAAATGGTTTTGGGACATGAGAACAGAAAACGCTCACACTATATGTCATTTGAGGCCCATGTTGTTGTCTAAACTTGTTAATATGCATTTGCTAACCCCCAATTTTGACCGATTCAATGCTCATAATTAAAATTTAAGACTTAGTTTATGGCAAACAGGAAAAATTAGAAATGCAATACTGTGATTTGAATGTGTCATAATTCTGGATCATTAATCCAATTGCAATTTTGACGTTCACTATTTTTTAAATTCATCGCACACGTTTTGTGTTTTGCTGGCAGAATTAGACTTCCATACAAACACACAATTTTACATCAAGGTATAACATGCAGTATTTTTAACCTGCAGATGACCGTGGCAGCTGCATGTGTATGATGAAAACATTAAAACTGACCACAGACAAACACAAACAAACAAACAAACAAAGGCTAATTTTTGAACACAGCCTCTCTGTGGGGAGTAGCCGTGGTTTAAACATCATTCTGTCAGACATTTTCCAGCTAATCCCAGGACAATTTGTTTCAGTTTAGTTTGTACATAACTTGTAATCTCCAGTATTAAAACCCAAAAACCAAAGTGACCAAAGTTACCTCATCTCAGCATGGACTATGTGTCTCTGTGATGCCGTCACCCGACTTCCTCCTCTGCTCCTGTCATAATTGCTGCAGCCACTGGAGGGCTTTGTCACTTGGAGGTAAACATGACACCCTGGGCTTGGACTTTCTGAAATGACAAACGATATCATTCCTGTTAGAAGGACATGGACTCCAAATATGTGTCTATTGTGCATAACTGTATCAGACAGAGCATTCAATTCATTATCAAGAGATAAAAAGGATGGAGGGTGGAGATGTGGCTCGTCAGGATCAGCTGCAGCTCACATAGTAATAACAAAACTGTTAAGGTTTTGTACAGAAACTACATGGTGGACTGATCTATCAAGTGGTGTTTTCAAAGCGATCCAATATGGTAAAAGTTGGTTATAAACACATGACTCTGGTTTCATGCTGCTGAGTTGTGGTTAATGAAAATATATCTCCACTCTTTTAACAGATGAGTTTGAGGTCTCTTTTCAAAACAGGAATGTTTGATGTTCATTTTTCAAAGCTATACCACACATTGTTCCTGTCGCTGGAATATTTGGTTGAATGTACAGTTCAACATCTCTGTTGAGGTTATCCTGAGGGTTTTCTTCAGGTTACACGTGGCAAACACACACCTCATTTTATTATATCAAAACAAACAGTGAAGATGCATGGGACAAGATAGAGCTTAATGATGCTTCGTCTGTTGCCCCCGTGTTGACATTAGATGATAAATCTCACCTTAACTACCTCTGTGAGGGTTTTATAATGTGGGAAAAACCAGGGCACAGGATGGATATAAAGCCTTGCTGACCTGAGAATGAACTGACAGGGACATGAACCTAAACAGTGCTGAACTTTTGCTGAACTGGCCTCTTTGTGTAGAAACACCAGATGGAAAGTGTCTCTCTCTTCCTCCAAGTGCCATGAAAGACACGGACGCCCATTTTTAAACACTGTGTCCAGGACGTTAGGACGTGCTTTGAGTTGTTGTTGTTGTTTTTCTCAACTCATTGATGTATTCAGACAGGCTGAGAGAATACAAAACAACACATAAGCAGAATTGGTTATTAGCTTTCTATATAAAAACGTGGCAGCTGTACGTCCCCACTGTTCCCCCTGTAAATCCAGCTATAGGAATATGGTGCTGAATCATTGTTTTTCACGGCTTGAGGAAATGCGTTTGTCTGTAAACAACTTAAGTTTCAAGGCTGAAAAACAAAGTCAGCATAGTTCACAGGTCGTCAGTCCAGGAATTACGTTGAAAGAGCCTTGTTAGGGTGCCTCATGGGCCAAAACTATAAGTCTGGAGCCATTTGACCATGGTGTAAATCTCCCCAGGACAGAGGGCAAAGGTTTGTTGCAATGCCACCACAGGGTTCAAGCTGCGGTCACAGACGGTAAGTCGACTCAGCTGAACATGATGTGATCTGAGCTTCAGCGTGCAGCCAGGCCGACACTCTGTTGCCCACTTCGCCATGATAATACATCATCATATGGGAAAACATCTGTCATACGACGCACTAGGTTTTCACTGACCCTGTTACTAAGCACTTGAGTTGACCTGGACATGCCACAATACTCTGCTCTGTCAATTTATTGCTTCCGTGTTTAATTTGTCTACACCTCAGTTTGCTGTGTGCTCTTTTAGTTCTGCAGCTGCTCTGTAATAAAAGTTAAAGGGCAAATCTTCCATGTTATTTACACTACTATCGTATTAATATTGGTCCTACGTTGGTCCGTTTATGCCGGTGCTGGCTCATTACTTTCTCTGAATAATATTGTATGCACTTTCTTTCTTAGAAATTACATCATCATCAAATCATCCTATCAATTTAAATTAAGATAAAACGACTAAACACCTATTCCAACATTAATTGTTGCACTTACATTACAATATAATGATGGGTTGGATTTATACAGTGCTTTTCATGGCACCTGGTAAGCTATGTTTGTAACCATGGCTATACCCTGGAGCAGATTGACAGAAGAATGGCTGCAAATATGCACCAAATGTCCCCTCCAACCAACACCAGACATTCATACACATTCATATGCATTCACACACACGAGGCAAGGTGGGTATGGTGTCTTTTTGGTGTATAAACTTGATATATATTCATTAAGCATTGACTTAATTAATCAAGGCTTGAGTGGGAGATATGTTTGGTGCCCGCACTTGACAGTTCCCCTGATCACATACGTTTCCTCAAAAGTAGGGTATGTACACTCTGTGGCTTAAAGGGGCTTTCCCACAGTGTGAAAAAGCAGTGACTGGCCTAAATTAAATACCACCAATCATTTATCCCCATTTTCAAGGAATTTGCAGTATCTAGGTCAGAAAAGGGAGTGTAACAAATGATCAAAGGACACAAGATCAAAAAGGCTGTGAATGTTTCTCAAAGTATTCTCTGGGTTAGAAGATGAGCGTGTAATCGCAACCGTAAAGGATTAAGGTAATCTGGTCAAAAGAATCTCATATGTTTTCTCTGTGAAAGTGCAGGGCTGATCCTGGAGTGATGACGGGACAGAACAGACTGGTCTCTGTGTGTCTGTGACGGCTAACCTCCAGACAATGACTTACTGAGGTAGCTTGTAATCAGCTTAATAGGCTAATTAGAAGTTGGGGTGAAAAAAAAACAAAACAAAACAAAAAAAACAACAAAACAACAACAGTCGTTATTCTATCAAACTGGAAAATAGTCAACTTTTCTCAAAACTTTTATCTTTGAACCACATTATTTTGTGTATATATATATATTTTTTGCAGCACATTTCAGTTTGTCCGGGGCCCAAACTAATCTGTCACTCATCACACTGAGCAGGTTGCCTGAGGCCAAGTTTTGAGATGAGATTTACTGTTGAATTATTGATTTAATGAGAAAACTGAAATAAGCACAGAACGGGGACGGTGCATATAAAATACATTCTTCTCATTAACTTAGAACAACATTATCTGGTTGAGGCAGATAGCTGCCAGCATGAGCCTGGTTCTGTTGGAGGTTACTTCTGTTTGCCCTCTCCTCCTGTTGCCAGACGCTGCTCTTAATAAATTATTAGGTAATAAAGTAAGATCTTGACCTTACTCTGTGAGGTGCCATGGGATGAGATGCATCATGATTTAATGCTAATAAAACTGAATTGAAACTGAATCAAATTATCCACTTTGTCTTGCGTGCAGCTGATGGTTAAGACAAGAGACACGTGATGTGAAGAAGTGACGTGATGGGTGATGGCTTCATCTGTCCGATGTTAGCCCAAAGTAGGCTAAGTGCAAATGATGTTGCTCCTCCCAAGACTCAAATGAAGCTTCATTCAAAAAGAACTCATAGTGAACACTAAGAGCAACCACAGTCACACTGCTGAGTCGTGAAGGTTCACATTAGAAAGCAACACATTAACTGAAGTTAAATCAACTGCTGTGTTCAGAGGTGGAAAGCAAAGCCAATACCAACTTTTTTTTATTTTTATTATCAATCTCTCTTTTAGCATGCTAACCAGCTAGCCCAGCTTGTCTCATCACTTTCCAATTACGACTGTCTGCAGCCTCCAACCTGCACTGATGATGTAGCTCTGCTGCGAGGGCACATGTCATCACGACTCATTCCCAGCAAGAAACCACAAACACTGTGTGGCACAGAAAATGTACAAATAGCCTCTTTAAATAAATGATCTGAATACGTCTTCCACCAGCAGATCAAACTAAAACACCAATCTACTGTCAACAAAAACACAAATAAAAGATGTGCACCTTTGAAGCTTAAAGCACATTTTTAGTCACGTCTGTACCTGCAGTGCATCAATATACTGTAGAAACCTCTGCCCAGCTTCCAGAAAGTTCCTATAGATTTTAAACATCCTCTTGAATTTTCCTCTTCGCTGTTTTCAAATAAACTTCCTGACACTTTATAATCAGGACTTATAAAGTGTAATGAATGGCTTTACATGGGTTAATGTTGCCTGATATCTTCTGGCTATGGAGTTCATTACTCAGAACCTCTTTTGGGTTGCCAGGTCATGAGGTGGATAAACAAAAGCCAACGGGATATTTTTTGAATCCTGGGAAATGATGAATGAATTAAGTGTTTTTCAATCGCAGTTAAACTTTGTGTGTTTGTGTTGTTTCACAGAGTAAATGTCTGCAGCAGAAATCAGACAAGTTCAGTTAATTTCAGCTAATTCTCTCTCTGCACTGCACAAGCAGAGAGGATTAGAGGAGAGCGTTTGCACATGTGTTGACTAAAACAACAATGCAGCATGGGGGAAAAAAATGCGCGGTGCTGAGGTGGTGATGGAAGGAGAATGCACACGTGCACAAGGTCACTCGTGTCCCGGAGGCTTTCCCTCTTCCTCGTGCCACCAAAAGATAAAAAGCTCATTTCACTGAAGCACTCACAGACATTTCCCTGCACAACTCGCACGATGCTGCAGCTGCTGACATTCCTGGTGGAGAAGCTCTCCCTCCTCTCCAACTTGAAACTGTTTGAGTCCAGCTGGCTGGACAGTGAGGAGCAGGAGCCCCCCGCGCACCGCGGTCCACCGACGCCCCCCCGGAGAGGAGACCTGCTCGAGGTCCCGAGAACCATTTTCACCCACTTCGGTATTTACCTGGGTGACAACAAAGTGGCTCATCTGATCCCTGACATCCTTCCAGTGCTCACCAACGACACGAAGCTCATCAGCTCTGTCATAACAAACAAGAGACTGATCCTTGGCTGCATCTACAAGTGCGCCACGGTGCGCGTGGACACGCTGGAGGATTTTGCGTACGGCTCCAACATCCTGGTCAACCGCATGGATAAGATGGTGAAGACGCAGGCGTTTTCCAATGAAGATGTCGCCAAGAGAGCCGAGAAGAAGATCGGAGCCATCCCCTACAGTCTGCTGTGGAATAACTGCGAACACTTTGTGACTTACTGCAGATACGGACGTGGAGTGAGCCGCCAAACAGAGAAGGTATGGATGTGGCCAGCAGTCAGGTCATTAGTAATGGTCCAGAGTAAGCACTGGTATACATGGATACAATGATATTCTACAAGTTGGAAGTGAATCATCACATAAAATGTTGCTATATGTTCAAATCCATAATCAGAAGTGTAGTCAAAGCTCGTCCACAAATGGCTGGATCTACATGTTTGGAGGCAGGTGGGAAATGTTATTGGCCCCCAGCTGACTCCCTCAGCAGGGGCCCCTCTAAATCCCAATCCTTTGCCCTTAGATCCTGGCAAATCCAAGTTCTGGTTTAATAGAGGGCACATAAAGACCCACACAGCTAAACTAAACTAAACAAAGCAAACAAGAGCTCAGTTTGAGTTGAACTGTAGTAATTAATAGAGCTGCACTGTAGGAACATGCAGAAATAATGTCTGAAAACAAGAGTGGTATCCACTCTTCGTCAGCCTCCCTAAATATATGATGTCTGCTGTGTGAGATGGAGCCACAGCTCTTTAGGCTTAACATGTTCTCGGGTGTTGTCTTCATTTTCACTTCTACTATAAACCTTGATAACACAGGGACGACCCAGAGTTCATATTGTACTTCTGTGGTGCACAAACTTCCCTAACTCTGGATGAACTGGGTTTAACCTTGCACACTGATTTACAACAGCGGTTTAACAACTGGGGCCATATGTGATGATTTTTTTTTTTTTTTTTTTACAAGCACTTTCCAGGTGACAGCAGAGCTGAAACTTTCTTCAGCCAAGAGATGAGAACTAACTAAGTTTATTATTTCCTCTTTCCTTTGTAGTTCTGCGAGTGTCTGAAATCAATCATCAGAGACCAGCGCAGCGTCATTATTTCAGGACTGCTTGGAATCATCTCCATCGTCTGTTTCGGGATGGCACCTTCAACTACATTACCCACAATTCTTATCCCCTTCACTCTGTGGATGGCTGGGTAAAAAGAAAAAGAAAAAAGAGGGGGCCTGAGCACAAAGACCTTTCAAATGAACTGAGCTGAACTTTTACTTGGCAGAGACGACTGACCGGGAACCACTTCCAAAAGCTCGTCATGTGATGCCTCATAAATCTACTTTACTGCAACACTTTTATTTTATTGTGTAGACAAAGCTGAATGTTTTGTACATAAACAATTTCCTATATGACTCATACTTGTCTTCTCATAACAGTGTGGTAAATCTTTGATATTGATAAGACAGTGATAACATTGAGTTTCTACAAAATACAGCACCTCACGGACTGTTATAACAATATCCTGAGCATCCTAATGTACATATAGTGGATATTTTACAGCAATGTACTAAATATAGTGATGTAAATATGACAAATGTTTAATAAACAATTTATTTTTACTGGTGTGTCTTGTGTGAATGTGGCCCAACCAATATGCCAGTGGAAGTTAGCTGTAATACCTGCAGACAGTCCCCCACCATGGTGTATTTGGTTATTGAGTCGTTGGTGGAACTAGTTGGGTGTAAGTGAACAATAAGTATTATTAAGAATAAGTAAATAACTGAAAACGAATTCAACCAATCACACTGAAAAAGCTTCATCAAACTACCCAAGTCCACCGCTAAATCCAAACCTGTGATGATATATTGTCACATTGCACATCACTGTTTTATTTCTACAAATGTTTGATTGATAGATTGTCTTAATGTTCAAGAAAGTGCTGAATAATGATGAAACGGTTGCAGACAAATCTAGTCCACGAATAACAAAGCCTGTTTATTTGTGCACAATCTCTCAATATCTTACCTTTTAAATGAGGATTTAACTTGTTGCCAGTCCAGCCATCATAATGAGGACCCTTGACCTTAATACACCCCAAACAAGGCCTGAGTTTCAAAATCCCAGCCAGAGAACAAAGTGATTAGAGAAAGCTGCTTTGTTTCTGTCAAAATCAAATTGAAACGTTGACCAATATCTAATCCTGCTAACAGCCATGGCCCCTCCCTTCCTCCCTCCCAATCACGACAACGTACATAAAATGCTCAGGTAGTCGGGCACTGTGCTGCACACTGACATCATGTTTCTCTACCAGCTACTCAACTTTTTCTTTGCGGCTTCCAAAAAGGAGGAGGAGGACTCAAAGTATGACCTGTCCCTTTACAAGCGTGGTGATCTGTTAGAAGTGCCCAGGACATTGTTCACCCACTTTGGCATCTACCTGGGTGACAACCGCGTGGCTCACCTCATTCCGGACATCCTGCCTGTGATATCAAAGAATAAATCTGCAATTGCCAAGATGGTAACAAATAACCGTTTGCTGCTCGGGGTGATCACCAAAGTCGCCAGCGTCAGGGTGGACTCGGTGGTGGATTTCGCTTATGGCTCGGAGATCTTGGTCAATAACATGGACAGGGTGTGCAGCCAGCCTCCGTTGGACGGGGATGAGGTGGCTCGAAGGGCCGAGAAGCTCCTGGGCTCCGTCACCTACAGTTTACTGTGGTACAACTGTGAACACTACGTAATGTACTGCAGATACGGCATGGCTATCAGCTACCAGACATACCAGGTACTTCAGTCTCTGGCCTCCAGTCAGTAGAGAGATTAATTGTTAGGTTCACAAGTCTGTCTTAAAACAACCCTGACGTGTCTATCAGGAGGAACAACTACAGCAATCAATAACCACTTTAATGCACATACAGCGTGTGTGAGTGTTGATTTAAGACAGATTTGAAAAGACAGGCTATTGAATTGCATTTGTTTTCTGATAAATAGTAAATATTTCAACATATTCTGTACAAAAACTATTGTTTGTCATGGCCGAGCAGGTTTACTGTCAGTGACCGTTAAAGAACAATGAGTACCAGGCAGTCTCTAACCACTGCAATCCTTATTTCTACTGCTGCATCCTGCATTACTAAAAGGTCACATGCAAGGCCACAGGTTATTATTGCACGTGGCATTTGGAAAACCCCCATTTATAAGGAGTTTAGTGATAAACTCCAGGCAGTTTGCCTGTCACACTTGCAAAGCAATGCTAATCTGAACGTACTTATTAGGAAATTACAGGCTATTTAAATGCCTGAACTCCAGACTTATTCATCCATGGCAGCATAGGGATGTATTCACTGCAGAGGGCTGCTGGCTTCAGTCCACTGCAGTGAAAAGTAGTGTCACTTATTCATGAGGTGAGCAGCTCCATCTAGTGTTGCCTTATGTCCAATTTACTGACATCCTGGAGCTAATGAAGACTTCCTTTGACAACACACTGCTGCTGCTCCTCTAGCTGATCATTTACCTTGCCCTAAATCACTAATTCTCACATCCTTTCCTCCAGTTCTGCACAGCCATAAGAAAAATCGTCTGCAGTAGGATGAGTGCGTATTTGACTGCACTTTGTGGTGTAGGAATCATGCTGTACCTGGAGTGTGTGACCCTGCTGACCGTTTTGCCAACCGTGCTCATCTCATTCACCATCTGGATGGCGGCCTAAAGGCCTCACGAGGAAAGACTCAAGTCGCCCGTATAGCTGTTGGACGGTGAAATGAAGCCCTGTGCTTTTGGGACACAAATGTGTTCATGATAAAATGCTATTATTATATGTTTTACATTGTTGGAGCAGTTATTGATTTTTTTTTTTTTATATCTACAGATGTTTTTATCTTTCTTTACATTGTTGGGATTTTCTCCTCGGTGCTATTGAAAACCCCCTTTTTTGTTAAATGTCTAATTTTATCTGTTATTCATCATTAATGCTCAGACTCTGATATTCGACATCAATCTCATTCAGCAGCTCCAGCTCATGGTTTATATATGAACTCTGACTCAGCACAAAGGCGAAGTCCCAAGGTCTGAGACAGAGCTCAGTGAAGACTTTACCTATGATATACTCTATCCTATAAAGATGATTTACGTAAACTGTATGTAGATCGTAGAGGAAAGTCACAAGTTTTGTATGCTTTATAAACAAAGCCATCAGTGTGATACTACTCATACCATGCTGTGGCTTGAATGTCGGCTTGGACAAAGTGCAATAAGCTTGTTGTATGATATTACTTTGATAGATAATTTTAGCAGATGTTGTCATACATGTTGTTGTCAGCCCAGTAAACTTGCATTTCTACCAGTTTCCTGTTGTGTTTCTTGCACTTATGGTCACATCTTCTCTGCTGCCATCAAAATTATTCACGTTCTGTGCCTCAGTTTTACCCAGTGGAAAAACATTAATTTAAAATACATTTAAAAAAAAGGGCCATGGGAACATCCTATTGAATAGGGGCTTGGGAAAAAATAGCCACATAAAATTTAATTTGAGTTGAATATTTTGCTGATTACTACAGAGAATGTGGTCAACTGTCTGTCATTGTAACCACAACAAGAATAGCATAGCATTCTTGTTGTGGTTTTCCCTGATGGTTCATATCAGGGGAACAAAACAATCACCCAAACAGCTGGACTGAACACAGGAGATACTTGACTGTGATAAGGAATTATTATTACGAGCAATTCTGAATTTCACAGTGAGTAATTATTTTGTGCAGTGAGTGGTAAATGTGAGCAAACAGTCAAGATAACTTCATGACCCAGAGGAGAAACAGAAAGGAGTTGAGAAAGGAATAATCTTTATATAACCAATCAATATTAGGGACGCACGATAACTATTTTTCCACCAATACCGATAACTGAAAAAACTATCTGCTTCTCATAACCGATACAGATAACATTTTTAATAGTTAATATAGAAACCTAAGGTTAAGAAAGGTTAAGATATAGTGAGTAAAGTTGAATTCAACATTAAAGCTCACCGACAACACTACTGACATCAACAAACACAACAACAGTTATGGCAATGTTGGCCAATTACAATTGGCTCTAGTAATATCATTATCTGACATATCTTTGTATTTGCCAATAATTATTAGCCAATATCGGGCCAATAATTATCTGTAGCCAGAGTTATCATGCATCCCTAGTCAATATATTGTTATTATACTTTGTTGGTGATGGATATGTATCCATACAGCTATTGAGTTTATAGAAGTCCAGAATGGACTCCACGTTAAACTTTAACACCTTGACTAATAACCCCATCAGAAAAGTTGATTAGAGAATCACTGTGGTCATAAAAAAAAAACAAAAACAAAGGGGCAAAATCTAAAAAAACAAAATGGCACTTGGTCAATACAGAGGTGGGTTTACCAGTGACACAAATACATGATATTATTCAGGACAATGGACAAAGTCCACATATGTATATACTGTGCAGCTAATAAGGGATTTGGGGTCAGGTGGTGTGTGTGGAAACTGGAAACAGAGCACAAAATGCCAAATGAGTAAATGCATTCACAATGTGAACATACAATCTGAAAGATAAGTAAAAAGATAAATATCTGTAACTTGCAGGATTAGGATTAGTGTTCTGTCTTCCTACTAGCACTATTTTGATATGATGTGAACACAGCACCAAAACTGGTCACAGCATCAGTTTCCATAACTACAGTAACTCAGCCACTTTCATCAGAACTTACAGTAAACAGACCTTGAGACTATATTATTTCCAACATCATTTTGTTGTACATAAATAGTTATTGTATTATCAGAAACTCATCCAGATGAGATGAGATGAATAATGTTGATGTTTTCTATCAAACTCAAACCTGTTACATACTCAGAATGGATGTAAAGAAGACAATGTAGAAAAGATCAAACTGTGCCTTGAAGCTGAGCGATACAGACCAGTGCTAATTAGGGATAACTGCCTCGCCATTACACTAAGGCACTTATCCTAGAGAGAAGCAATATGTATTGATTCCACAGAGGCTCATGTAATGGGCAGAAACCCGTAAGTTCTATTAAGTGGAGTGCAGGTGCACGGCCCCTCTAAAATTGAGGAGTAACCTGGTTTTGTCACGTCTAAAATTGACACCTTTCTGATTTTAGTCTCGATTCACTGAGGAAAATTAGATTTTCATTTCTATATTCCTCACATGATGTGAAGGGTCTTCCTTATTTAGCCAACAATAAATATCAAATCCAAATCATATGAGTCCTTTGAAAATAAAGGACGAAGAGAGTCACACACTCTGTGTGAGTCTGTGTGTGAAAGACACACAAACACATCCTATCTCCAGGATAAAAGGACTTTCTCCTTCCAGCATAAACATACCTACAATATACACCATTCAGAAGAATCATTACAGCGAACAGAAGACACCAGTGTTTTCGTGGTGCTGGTGTAAGGGCTTTACTTTTCACAAAAGAGATTATTTCTTTCTATTGCCTATTTGAGCATAGAAGTAAGGCCCTATATTCTCATTTTGAGCAGTTTTTCACCCCAGCCAAAGCTCTGAGGGATTTTCCAAGTCCAAGCATTCCAGCTGTGAAAAGGTTCCCACACCACTGAAAGATTAATAAATGATTGCTTCTCTAGCAATGGACTATTTGAAACATTAAAATTCAGGTCAAAGTTTTTCGAGAATTCAGAGAATAACCTCGCAGAGGCTGGGAACAAGTCAACAGAGGTACATCAGAGCAACAGATCTAGGAAGTGACAGACTGCCCACTGGGCAATATGGGCAAATGCCACAACGGCCACGTAATGATGCGGCTAAGGCGGCCATGTGAAGACGAAAAAACAAACAACAACAACCACCACCGGGGCCAGCCAACTCTGAAAAAGGGGAAAAACTCAATAATACTCTGATGCAAGTGGCATTGTGTTGCTCAGTTGGTAGAGTAGGAGACCTATAAACAAAGACCATAGTCCACCTGGTATAGAATGTTTTTGGACACTACATTGCACTGGAAGTGATCATGAGAAAATACTTCTTTAGAGGCTCTGAACCAGAAAAAAATAGAATCAGCACATAGGCTACTTAGAAAACAGTTAAATCCTCTGCCTGATAGACGAGTGTTCAACTTTGACAAATTATCAAATTGTGTTCACGTATGCAGACGACACACAAATCTACACACAAATTAAACTTCACATCAGCTCAAAAAACTTCATTTATCTTTATGTATTTGAATGTTATCAAACTTTGGATGCCAGTAGTTGGCTCCAACAGTTGTGACATGAATCACTCCCGTTTTAGTGGTCACCTATTCTAAGTTGCCTTTTACACCATAACTCAGATTTTAGACTCAAGTTTAACAAACAAACAAAAAACTATGATCCTGCAGCCAATGATATTTGAATTTACAGATTTTTGGAAGCTATACTACATTGATGTGCCAATTATACAGGAACACTTTTTTCCATTGCAGTGTTCATTACAATTTCCCAGGTAATGCTCTGTAAAACTCTGTAACATTATAGTACATGTTCAAAATATGATATATAAATCAGACATAATGCCACCGAAGAGCTTGAGTTCAGCCTTGGAAAATGGATAACTAGTTCTTGCTTATGGACAAGACAAAAATGGAAAAGTTTTCTCTTTTTAACATATCCATCTATCTGCAGCAGAACATATGTTTTGTTGTTTAGGCGTCAGAAGCACTCCGAGGTCACCGAGTGCATAAAAGTATTTGATGATGTTGTCTGAAGACTTTGAGCATCAACATATCTGGGACAAAATGGCAGAGTAGCTGGAAACAATCGAGTTATATTCCTTATAAAATGTATATACACTGCTGCAGTTCAGTCATTGCCTATGTGAAAGTGGTATTTAGAAGAGAAAACCTCACTGTTGACTAACTGAGAAATCTATAGAGCACAGTGTAGTTGTTGTTTTTCAATGCTTTATTAAATACCAAGATTAGATATGGCTCAACAGCAACTTTAGTAATCATGATGTATAGGGAGGTAGAGGAGCAGTCAGGCTGCAGGCAGAAAGACTGTTTCTCACTCACTGTGTGAGAGCAGTGTGGTGATAGATGTCTAAATTGACTATATACGCTCACAATGGAAGCCTGGTGTGTGTGAAAGTGGGGGGCAACGTATTATTGTTATCCGACTGCAAATTTGCTACAGGAATGACTGAAGATGCATCATGATCACCTCATTTAGATGCTGTTTAGTCTCCGCTGCCTCTGGAGATAAGGCAGCAAACACACAAAGAGCCCCGAATGCAACAACAACAGCACAGCCGACATTACCGTAAATGAAGTGAGAAGTTTTTTTGAACACCTCCAAACTGGCGTCTGGATTTTGGACTTATACAGACGTTATGCAGGAGTTGGCAGCACTGTAAAGAACAGGTGACACATGGTCAATAATCTTATTTAACAGGCTACGATTAAGTATCCCTGACACAGGTGCCCTGTGTTGCTTTGCATCTTAATGTCTCTGCTGCTCAGGATGATAAATGTGCTGCTGTCCTCCTCAGACACAGTGGGTAAGCCACGGAAACTCCTGCAGGTATTTAGGTACGCTTCAATCACTCCGGATATCTCTGGAGCATGATTCTATTTAGATGGAAGACATCAATAATTAGTCGCTCCTCTGTGCCGTCATGTTCAGGTACCGGTTCAGTGCTTATTTTCACTTAGTTCAGTGTTAGTTCTAATTCAAAGGATGTGAATTGTGAAAATATAATTCAGCTCCAAATGGGGCCAATAAAGCATAAAAAAAACAAGGAAATACTTTTCATATCATTTGCATTTTACTTTTGTGCAGCCAGCTGAGAGATGTGAGATATACATGGTCACAGTTAGAAAGAAATAATATTTGTTAAGGTGATGAAATTGCCGTTAAGGGCTATAAGCGCTCTTATGGGAACTCGGTTTGCCAGAGGTAAAATGATAAAGTAGAAATGTAATGTAGTTTTGCTTTTTCTTTTTCCTTTCCACTATTTTCAATGCCAACTCTTTAAGTTTGCTTTTAATATTCTGTTGTGATGTACTGTACATTATGTTGGACGAATAGCTGCAGTTTTGCTGCAGCTAATGGGGATCCAAATAAAACAAACATAAAAAACAAAAAAACAAATCCAACTTGAATCTCTGGGTTGGTTCTAATAGAAGTGGGATTTTGATTTGTCCTATCCTGCTCTAATCAGTATTTTCACATTGACTATGGATGGATGTAACTATATGAATGTCAACAGTGTCAAATCATCCCACAGAGATTTATCAGTTGTTCACCTGTGCTCAGCAATGCAAATGTTTCCTGCAACTCCACCATGTCGGTTCACTCTCACTGCTCTTATGAAAATGTCATTTGTATATGCAGCACTGGATGTTTTTTTTTTCTTTAACTAAAAAGTTGGTAAATTCTTTGCACTCCATCTGCCAAGCACCAATAAGGTAACAGTGGGTCTCTGCTCCAAAACCATAGTGACAGCCACTCAGTTTACACACCATGCAGCACAGAAAATGTTAATTTTACTTTTTTGAACCTTTCAATTAATTTCATTTTATTTTTTCAATATTGGACTCCTCTACTTCCTGGAATTGGGTCCATCCACAGGTGGCATCAAATCTACATTAAAATTACATTCCTATGAGGACATGCAGCTTAATCATTGTATAGACATTTAGAAAAAACAAAACGTAACTCGTGGCGTTTAGTAGGTTGGAGTTGACGATCATGATGATGAAAGAAAATTAAAAAAATGTATTTTTTCTACATGTTAAAACCTGAATACAGGTCCAAAATGGTACACAGCGGGAGGGTTAAATGACAACAGGTGAATCTTTTTCTGCTCCAACTCCTAAAATCACAGGGGGACTGCTAACATGCCCATCCATTTAGAGTTTCCTGGCTTTTCTCATTACTTCACCATCTGTGTTGTTGCACTCTGAGCGAAGTGGGCTTTTGCCAAGGAGGCTGCTTGACACTAACTCAATTTCGAACGGTTACATGGTGTCTTGGTCTATAACAGCGGTAATGAAATTATGAGCCCAATTACCATCCGGGGGCTTTAACAGTTTGAAACGGGATGGCTACACTGTATACTCCACTTCACTGACCATGATATGAAATGTTAGTTGCCTATCACTGCAGCAAGTGAGTTTTCTAATGATATACATTTTATGTGCACTGAAGTCAATAAGGCTTCAGGAATGTAACATCTCAACTTTGCTTCAATTACTGAATGTCATCTGAGCAAAGTGATGTGGCTGTGTTCGCTTAGAGAGTTACAAAATATAGCCATATATTCTAATCAATAATTATCATATCTATAATGAGAGCCACTGTGCCCCTTATTAAAAAGGACTGATGATCTAGTCATGAGTGTCTTTTCCTTTCAGTGTGTTGTGTAACTATGAGCTGACTGGTCTGCAGGGACACACCCAGAGCAGAGCCACCAACCCTGAAGAATAACAGAGCAGTTTAAGAAGATTATGATGAAGTGTATTAATGCTCTGCTACTGGATACTTCAGACGATGTTCAGTTTGAAAGCTGAATGTCCTCACACTTTCTGGTTACTCACTAAGATCCTATCATAAAAATGCTCCAGATACACAATGAATTAGCTTTCTCACTGTTGACAGCAGGATACATGACAGTTTCCACTTACCCAGACTGACGTGCATAAAAAAAACGCACCCACATGGAGGCAGAGGTACAGGCAGCAGACATCAGTGTGTTTTAGGATGTTGTTCAGGGAGGGACTCGTTTCCTCCCTGTTGCTCACCCCGCCTCATACATCAGTCTCTCTGCGTCTCGCGGGGCAGGTAGTAATGCACCCTCAGTGCCAAACCGGCTGCAGTGCGCACAGGCAAAATGTTGCGCGCGTTGCTGTTGCGCTACCTTGATGGCTATCGATCGTTTTATTAGTCTGGATGATACGAGGAAGAGAAGAGACGTTTGAAAAAACTTTACGGGAGGAAAAAACACTCAGAGGAATCCTAAAATTTTACTCCGCAGATTGTGGTGAGTGGATCTTAATCTGAACCAAAAGCTTGTAGATGGCGTGCGCTTGATTTTCTGATACGGACAGTTATCTATTGTGAGAAAAGAAAAGAAAAATCTGTTGCACATCACGGCAATTAACCCAGGCTTCGTTTAAATGTGTTTTTTTTTTACTCTAGCATTAATCTAGTATCACCAGCCGCTGTAGGACTTGGTCACATTTTAACTTCTAAAGCCATTTAAAGTGACACATGTATCAGATAAATAACGCCGGTGCAGTCCCAGACACAGGCTCAAAAGAGACTGAGTGGACAGGAAGCTCAGAGATACACATTAAAAACAGGTTGTTCTTCATTGTTCATAATCACAAATTCAGGTTTTGTCCCTTGATAGATAAGATCAACTTATTAAAAGGAGAGTGTGACTGTGGTTCAGACTTGGGATGTGGAAATCTGAATACTGTTTTTGCGTACCTTTTGTATGGACAAGTAAAAATCTGCAAAGAGCAGTTATCCTGCCTACAGGACTTGAATTAATCAGATGACACTGTATGGAGTGACAGACAGTATTAGGTCAGAGAGATGCTGATTTACTAGAGGAATCAGAAAATGGGCCCAAATTATAGGGGAACAAAAAAAAGAAAAAAGAAAAATCACAGCTGCTGTCGGTGTCCAGATTTTTCTCTTTGTCCATCTCCTGAAGGTGTCATCTGCAGCCTGCCTCTGCCATCAGCTCACTGAGCTGCACACAATTCAAGATGCTGTTTGTGGGCACTGTTTCAATGTTAAAAAAAAAAGATATGTATCATCTAAGTCAGCATCAAAGTAGCCCTAATAAAAATAACTGTTTTTGTTCACACTAGACATTGTTGTATGTTTTTCAGAAGCCCATTGCTTCCAACAAACTAATTGACCTTGTCTGGGCCACAACATGTACTGTATGTCCATCGCTGAAACTAAAGTTAATCTTTTCACAGAGTGACATATGGGGACTGTCAGCCATGGATACAGTAGATCAGCTCAACATGACTCAAGTGGACGATTCACAACTTGAAGTTAAATCGTCCAACTGCTGCTCAACTGCAGGAACAATGGTTGATGAGAACTTCCTGAAGCTGGACGACAGCACCAAGCTGATCGGAGTTCAAATTGTCCTCATCTTCGCTTACAGCGCAATCATATTGTTCGGAGTCATCGGAAACTCCTTGGTGATATACGTCGTGTACAAGTTTAAAAACCTTCACACTGTCACCAACTTCTTCATCGTGAACCTGGCCGTGGCGGACTTGCTGGTGAACACGCTGTGTTTGCCTTTCACCCTGGTCTACACTCTGTACGGTGAGTGGATGTTTGGTCAGGTGCTGTGCTTCATGCTGCCCTGCGCTCAGGGCATGGCCGTGCACGTGTCCACCATCACCTTGAACATCATCGCCCTGGACCGCCACAGGAGCATCGTCTACCACATGGAGACCAAGATGTCCAAAGACATGTGTGCAGTGGTCATTGTCATAACGTGGGCCGTGAGCGCCCTGTTGGCCAGCCCGCTCGCCATCTTCAGGGAGTACGGGACATTTGATCTTTCACCAGACAAATCCATTCAGGTATGTATGGAGAAGTGGCCGGAAAGCAGCATGAACGGAAGCATCTATAGTATATTGATGCTTCTGCTTCAGTATGGGTTACCACTGGCCATTAACTCTGTTGCGTACATCCGCATCTGGAATAAACTGAAGAACCACATGACTCTCGGAGGTCGTAACGACCGCCATCAGCGCAGGAAGAAGACCACCAAGATGCTGTTCACCATGGTGGTGGTCTTTGCCGTCAGCTGGTTGCCTTTCCATGCGTTTCAATTGGCCGTTGACATCGACAGCACTGTCCTCTACATGAAAGACTTCAAGCTGCTTTTCACCGTTTTCCATATTGTGGCCATGTGCTCGACCTTCGTCAATCCCATCCTGTATGGCTGGATGAACAACAACTACAGGTCGGCCTTTTTGTCCGTGTGTAAGTGTTACAGGCCGTTCAGTCTGAGGTCGAGACGCTCTAAAAGCAGAGACACACTAAAGGTGGAAGGCAAGGCTTGTAACGACAGCAGATCAACAAATGTGTAAGATGGACAGTCAAGGAAGCTTTACTGATTACCATTTGTGGATATGGGAAGTTTGTATTTGCTTTTGTGGGCCTTTTCTTCTGACAATGAGTGAAGGTGAAAATCCTTTATTGAATGGAATGAAAATTTACATAAAAAAGGGCTTCAACTTAAAAAAAAACAAAAAACTGAATAACCTTCACTACAAAAAAAAATTGAGTCACACTAACTAATCCCAAACAATAGTGCTCATCAGCAAGTGTTTTGTGAGTCAAACAATAATGGATATTTGTCTGTTGATTTGTCTGTGCTTGTCAGTGGTGTTGATTTTTGAGACTAGCCTACTGCTCTTGACGTTTTAATGATTTGAATCTCAAATTGAGGCAGAGATGCAGAGATGGCAGAGATGACCCAGGCAGACGGTGGTGATAAAGACCGTCCTTTAGAGACTGTGTAAAAATCACGAGCGCTACGTTCACATGATACAACTAGCAATTTAGAATATTGTATTTCTTGCAAAACAACTAAATTGTGATGCTACAGCTGCTCTCCTCCAAAAGACTAAAGTTCCACTAAACACATAATTTGTCAGCAGTATAACACAACTCGCTCATAGCTAAACACATACTATTGTTCACATGCATACTCCAGTTTTGTGGTAGTGTTTGTGAATGTGACTTGGCATAATGTCCTTTTCTGTAAGCTTCAACATTATGTAGCTTCATACATGATCAAATCCTCAAATAAAATCCATCCATCCAAATGATCCATAGCAATAAAGGGCAATAATCAGCAAAATAATTCAAAGCCCCTGAAATAAAATACAAATATAATACATAGTTTAACATACACATGTATAATAATAAAAATAACCAATAACCAACCATAAACAATTAATGCTAATCAACATATGAACATTAGTCCTTCAATCAGCCTATTAGCTATAACGACACTGTTTTTAACTGTACACGGTGGCAGCGAGACCTTGAGAGGTCACGGTCAGTTGCCAAGAGAACATGTGACATCAAGTAAAAGCCTGTTACATCTCCATCAACCATAAAACCATCTCCAAGATGATCTCCAGAGTTCAACACAGGAAACAGTGATTCTCCGTGACATTGGATCCAGTGTCAACAGCAGCACTGAACTGGGCTCCTGCTTCAAACTGCTAAAACTCACAGGAATAAAATAAAACAAAAACTTCAGCTACCACAGACATGAAATATCTAAAAATATATTATCATAATCTGTGCCTGGGGAAGTCACCCATGTATGTTTCAAACCATACTGGCTCCACTCCCTTTGACCTGCATGGTCTATACACAATAATTCAAAGAGGGTATTTAGATACTCATCCCTGATGCTCATTTTAGAAGAAAGTTATCATGATGGATCAGAAGCTTCTAAAAATATTAAAATACTGAAATAGTGAGTATGGAAACTGATGATCATTTCAAAGAACAAGGCTCATATCCATTAGACCTTTTTAAAATTCAATACTTTGCAACTTTTCTGCAAGTGAATCAGCTTTCATCTTTCAAAGTCCCATTTTATTAAATCAAGTAAAAGCGCATATTTAAACCATTAGCCCTCGTTTGAAGCTTGAGCGCAGGCCCATGCTGAATATTTCCGACCTTGACGCGGCATTGTGGACATCAGCCACATGTTCGCTACAATACATAACTGCAAGAGGGCAGCATTATGCTGTGTTGTTGCTGCTTTTCAGAACAATCTCATCTCGCAAATGGAAAACGTAATTTGGAAATAAATTTATATTAATATTATTATTATGTGCACACGTTAAGGAAAGTAATAAATGCTTACATTTACTAGGAATATAGCATTTTGGCAAAGGAAGCAAGGACCTTTAATACATCAAAGTGTGCCAGCCTCATAAAAACAGAGATTGTAGTCCCATACAGGATAATCA
>OMNW01020095.1:15749-26554 GCA_900303245.1 Selene dorsalis | reverse complement strand
CCTGTGTGATCAATTCCAAATAATTCACCAATTACTCAGTTAAGTTATGGATATATATATAAAAAAATAACCTTTTTAACCATTTAACACAATTGATAAATTGAAAAAAAAAAAAATCAAGTTAATTAATATTAAAAAGAATAATGAACAATATTAAACTTGTTATTTCAAGCCGAGTGTTTACTGCCAGCGCTTTGCTGGACTGAAAGTGAGTGCCTGAACATGGATTGACGTCAAAAGGACCCGTTAGTCAGCGAAGATGTTAGACTAATCAAGGCCACAGCATTTATCTTGGATTCCATGTGTTGAATATTGATTCTTTTGGCAACACAAAACAAAACTGGGTCTTGCATGAGAGATGCACATTATCTGCAACATCCTGACACCGGGAGGTTTTAAAGGAGGGCGGTGTGACAACTGTCAGCATTCAGATGTATAAAGACAGGACTTGTGTTGATGCTCACAGAGGATTCAGTGTATATTGTATTACATAAGCCTGGCTTTGACATGCCATAACAGCACAGACGCAGTCAGTCAGCTTTGATGTAATGATAACTTTTCAATCGTAGGCAATCAAGTTAAGTTTTGAAGCACTGGTGGTAAAAATCTACTTCATGCTAGAAATAAAGAAATATAATAAAGAAGAAATACACATGAATTCATAACATAGAGCATGAAATACTAAACACATTTGACATTTGGCTTTGTTCCAGCCCTGACATTCATTGTGCTACATGTAACTATTATGATCTTTTGCGCGTTTGCATTATGGTTTCAGCAGAAACGGGCTTATTCGACAGAGTCCCCCTCCCTACCTTGTCTTTGTTTGTAGTGAGCATCCTAATTACCACTATTTGCTTTTACAGTGATTACACCGGTACTCAGGTTTTGAAGAGCCCTTCCTGTTGACCAGGTCCTCACTGATTTACTTTGTGTGTACGTGAGGAGCCGAGGGACTGGGATATTAGCTCTGCATCTCCATTTTTAGTAAGCTATTCAATGGTGCATTCGGCACTAAATCAATAATTGTTTCTTTAACTGTCCGAGCAGCTGCTGCTGTCACAAAATATGCCCTCGGGAGGATACTTACTAATCACATAAAATGAACAATAGTTTTGAAACTAATTTAATTTACCCATCTTTGCTGATGGCCTTCTCTTTTGCCTTTCATAGCAAAGGGCACTTAAGCTGCTCTGCACGACTCTCTCTCGGCGCTCTATCCATACACCATGTACTAATATTTAATTAATGACATTTCATATATGGAGTGAATGTTGATTTTGTTGTTTAATTGTATTTCTATTGTGAAATAATTAAGTGCCGGTCGTGAAACACAGTGTGACAGCATATTCATCAGGGAAGTTTAACGCGCGGAACATAGAGTCCCTTTGGTTAATGGAGGCTCGTGGTCATTTAGTGGGGACACTGTTATCAAACATAAGATTTCTATGGAAGCACTAATGCTGAATTCATTAGCCATGTCACTCACTTCCTCAATTAAGGCAATCAACCCCACATATATTGGCTTCTGTTTCTTAAAGGAGACATATTATGCATATGTTACTGCTTTTTGCTCACCGCTGTGTCAGTTTTGAACACCTACAGAGTAGTACTGCACAATTTTCAGCTCCAAAAACTCCTTAGTGTTCTTGTACAGATGTCAAGAAAAATCCCAATTTCAACTGTTATGCAGCCACTTTGACGACATCAGGTTTTGCGCAAATCTCGCAGAGATCTCGTTACCGAGCGTTTACAGAGACTGGAAACCACGTGAAATCTCGTTGGTGGATTACGGCAGGACCCCTATAGATCATGTTGTGCAACTCTGCAGAGGTTCAGCATGAACATATGACATTATAACATTGTCAGGATGTTCTTAAATATGGAACAACATGTCTCCTTTAAACAATAAGATCAGCCATAATATCGTTTCAGCTAGCTGTAGCTAACAGGTTCACAAACAGCAACTTATACTTACAGATGCAGCAGACGTAGAGCAGTGGCAGTGTTCATGTCGGGTTCATTTTTTCAGCCACCTGATGAAGGTAAAGTCAGCCCCTGGAAAACAACAACAGCAACAAAACGTAAAAAGGTTAATGAGAGCAGATTATACCAAAACAAGAGCTAAAAAGCTTAGGGAAAACTGCATTGTCATGCAATACAGGTAAAACTTGAGAAGGGAATTTGTCATGTTTTTCATGTTGTTTTTACATAAGGAAAGAGACTCATAAGGAGTCAAAATGATATTATTGATATTATATATATGCAGTTGTTACAGATATATATATATATAAACACTGCCACTGCTATATCTCTATATAGATATATATAAAAAAACACATATACACATACACATATATACAGACACACACACTGTATAGACTGTAGACATCTAACCTCAGAACATACAACTCATTACCTCAGATTGACTGCACTGTTTTTTCTGTTGTCATGCGAGATGGTCAAAGAGCTGAAGAACGATGCTATAGCTCCCTCCAGTGTCTCAGCAGGATCTTACCCCTCTCTTCAGTGTGATATGATGAATTAATTACAGTATTGATTTAACATTGTTCTTGGATTGTCCATCCCCTACAATGGCCAGCTGGTCACTAAACAGATTTATATGGTTACTAGTAAGAGTGTCATTTTTCATCCCTGTGTGATAATATATGGATTTCCTGTTTCTGACACATCACTGATTGTTGGTTGTATTGCACCCTGATGCAATGTTTTTCACTGACTCTACCGTGACATACAACAGATACATACTGAAAACTGGAATTTAAAATAAAGTTGTGTAGTTCTGAGAAACACAAATGTGTGTGTGTGTAATTATGAACATATGGACTTGTGCTTTATCCTCAGCCAAAGCAGACAGTTGTGTAACTATCGACATTTTATCGCTGCTGCCCTTTCTATGTGCACTGTTTAACTTAATATCAAATGGTGAATGATGAAGCCAACAATTATTGAAAGAGGAACTATTAAGTACGTTATGACGCCTCAATTTAAATTCATTTTTCCAATTGTTTAATGGATGCTGATCAATAGTTTTTTAACAGGGGACACAAACAATGACAGGACCCTCTGTTTATACAAGCTGTTGTAAAGTAGGCTAGCTGTGTTTCACTAAAAATGTCCGAATCAATAACAGTGTTACCTAGGTGTATTACATCAGCCAGTCTTCTCTCTTATCTCTTACCTTGAAACTACTGCATTTCAGCAGGGCACCAATGTTCACAAACTTTTGCCCTGGGACTCCGGTGTTGATCAAATACACGGCTGTGTGTTGTATCTCAGTGTGCCAGCTTGAAAAACAAATGACTCGCCACACAAGCACACGCACATTAGCCTCTTTTTTTCAGCTCGATTTACTCACTCAGTGAAAGTGACCTGTTTAAAACCCTTGTGAAGTTGCACAAATCACTAGCAGTTGCTGTGTGTGTGTATGTGCTGTCAGTGTTTGCAGCAGATGAAGCACACCCACACAGGTGTTTTCACTTGTGGTGCTGATTAGACTGCACCCCAGGTGGAGGGCTGGCTGGCACAGTCACTCTGGTCTCATCAGCCACAGTAAGTGAAATCACCTGTGTGCATGTGCTCGGCCCTTCAACCCAGCACAAGAAAACTTTTTTTTGCGGTTTCAAGTATTTTGGGAGCATTTTACGGGAAGAATAAGGTAATAATTCATGTAAAAGTCTATCTTAGTATGAAATACTTTTTTTTCATAGCATGGGTGTTGACATTAATGACATTAAGGATCGGTCCTATTTAAATGTTGCAGTAAACTGAAAACTGAGGCCACTGCATTGATTGATTTTAGTATAAATACATGTTAATCCCCCTGTCATAATGTGAAAAAGACTAGCAATCACAGGTTCTTGTGGTATACATCAAAACATCCTTTGGAAACTTCACAAACGACCCTTGCAGTATAAAATATACTTGTAATTTCAGGATGTTTGAAACACACATTTCATCTAGGATATGGCTAAATGGACTGTCTCTGTTTGTAGCTTGCGCAATTGAACATGACAAACAAATACAAACACATCTCTGTGAAAGCTTGCGAAATGTCAACATCCCAGTAGGCAAACATTGAACATGTCAAAACAGTCTACAGTCGTGATAGCTGCCCTGTGACACTGTGTTTTTGGTGCTCTCCACAGAGTTTTCAGGCAACTATGAAGTCTGAATTCCAACTCGGAAACTAGGAAGAACTTTAGAAACCCAGAGCTCGCAATCCAAGTTGGCTGCTCCAAGCGAACCCTACACTGTTTATTAGCCGCTAAGTCTTGTTTTTACGTCATCATGATATTAGTTGTACCCACTGTATTGTGCAACTTAGACACACTGTCACGTTGCTTTCAAGTGCAAATCATCACTTAGTGTTTTGTTATCAGTTTAACAGTGTCAACAACAATGGCTAATGGTAAAAAAATGGTGATGGTCCTGAAATGCTAAAATCTAACATGTTTCACAAAAACAGCGCTAACATACTTACATTCAGGAGGGATTATGTTTCACATGTTCCCATCTTAGTTCAGTGCGTTAGCATTGGGAGGCTAATTTTCTGATGCTACAGTGACACGGTGTCGGAAAATGATAGTCTGATCAAGCCGCTAAAAATTTACCATATAATGAACTCACTTCGATAATGAACTCACTTCTACACCGTAAGTAAGTAACCAACTGTTTGTGCTAATGCTGGAAGCAGCGATAGCAAAACTCGCAGCCATCACCTCAAGACAGCAAGTACACATCATCATGGACTATGAACAAAGCGTCTTTATTGGAAAGACATCAAACTGTGAGAAACTGGCAAGAAATAAAGTGGCTGCTGTCTCTTCTGCTGAGCTCTTCGAACAACACGACTGTTCAGTTGTGACCTGCGACATGTTAGTGATTTCCAGGTAAACACAGCATATAGTTATATACAGAGAAAAGCATATTCTTGCTGAAATATGATTGCACACAGACAACTTCAAAGTGCAGATGATCACTTCAACAGACGTAGGACGTAGGAGTGTGTGCTGAAGTGTGTGTCTGTGTGTTTGTGTATGTGCCTGCCATGTGTAAGTGCTTGGGTCTGCGCTCAGGATCTATGGGGGGATCTATGCAGATGGATAAGTTGTGATTAGGTCATGTCCCTCCGGTGGTCTCATCCTGGCCCGAGCGTGAGTCTCACAGTACAGCTGCCCCTCCACGAAGAAATAACCCATTTGTTTGAGGTTGACGTCACAGTCAGAGCACACAAAGCAGCCGGGGTGACGGTATTTATCCCGCGCTTTCACCACTGTTCCGCTATATCATGAAAAACAGAGACAGAAGAACAGACAGTTATATGTGAACAACCAGTTAGCAGCAGCAAAAACACTGGACAGACCAAATCAGGAACACCCACTGACGACCTCACAGATAACTTTAACAGCAGGCTGAACAGGGGTCAAATAACTTTTGACCCCATCGAGGATTGTTGTTTGGTGTGAGCAGAAATGTGCAGCGTTGCATCACAGAAAACTAATACACAAATATTCAACTTAAGAATCAAAGATATTGAGATAAATGTTCCAAAATCAATGAACAGCCTTCAACTTTCACAAATGTCTCCTTTGACCTTAAAACAAAAGTGGCAATAATGAATAAAAAGTCGATATATGGTGGGAAAGAAACTGATTTTTTGACACAATGGTGCGCAAAGACCGATCACTTACATTAACTTATAAAGCATATATTGATTCGGTTTAGCTTAATGTTTCCAATCATGAATACTGTACTGTCTGTTCAAGCTATATACAGTTTGCAGTGCTGCTCTGGTAGACTACATTGTTTTTGTAATTTTCTCTCATCCTTTGTTGGGATTGATTCACGCTGGGTCTGAATGTGAATCACAGATGATTTGCTCTATTTTTACTCACACAATCCCATTCCCACACTTGTCACAGACGGGCAGCTTCTGCAGGTTTCCTGTGGGCGGAGCCGGTTTGGTCGTGGGGGCTTTTACTGTCCTGGTCACAATGGGACGAGTGCCTGCCCACATAGGAGATAAACCACTCAGTGAGACAACTCTGTACTCGTACATGATTAGAGCAGATGAATATAAACAAACCACTTTAGAGACGGGAGGCTAGGACACTTGAATCCTAAATGACACTTCTTTTGGGCTGTATAAGCCTAACCTGGCTCTGTGTCTGACACATATTTTACTTCTCAATGGATGAAGGAAAAACACGAGTGGTTTTGTAACGACGTATTGTGCAGGTCTCTCACTCCTCGCATAATGAGGGGAACACATGGTGTGTCATAATGACATATTGTGTGGCTTTAACTATGAAGATTATGAGACTGTGTCAGTGCCAAAGTATATGTAATTCGTAAGCTAATGTTGTGTCATCTGTGGGCTTCATCCTTGTTCCATGAATATAACTTTAGTGTCAGTATATTAGTAGATAAAATGAGAAGCAGAGATACTGCACACTGGTTAAAGGGTTGCTGGTTCAATCCCTGGTTCTTCCTGTTCACATGTTGACTGTTCCAGATGTGTATATAGAGTACAACATAAAAAACACTGAATCCTTCAATACATTTAAATTCCTGACACATTTCATGAAGCTAAAATTGCAGTAGCAATACAAAGTTGAATATTGAATATTAATTCCTCCCATGTTAATTTATTAAACATTCAACACACTCCACTTCATCTAGACTGAGCGAGTGTGATGTGTTCATATTTAATCAGTGGTGGAAGAAGAAATGTCATCTTTCACATATGCAAAAGTAGCAGCAGAACAGTGCAGAAATATTCAGTTGCAAGTAAAGTAAAAAACAGAAGTATCATCATCACCTGTGGCTAAAATACTCATTATGGATGATAATATATGAACTGTGTAAATATTGCAGCAGTAAAGGTGGGGCTAATTTTAGCTCCATTATACACAGCAGCGAAGGAGTTAAACTCTTTTTGGACTTGAACTTGGCTTGTTCTATTTTAAGTTGCTACAATGGGGTTTTAAAAGTCACCATATTCAACTGGTGATGGTGAAATCACAGGTTTCCAACAAGGCCCCGCCCAGTACAAACTGGTGAGGAAAGCTATGAGAAAAGACAAACAAAAGTGAGGGTGATTATCAAAACTATAGTTGTGTGTGATATTTAACTTTCACCCAGCACTCCACAGCTGTGAGGAAGATGCTGAATAACATCACAAAATAAATAAATGTAAAACATCTGTCTCTATGTCTTTAAAGTGAAATACCTTTTCTTCATACCAGTTAAAGTATACAAGTATTTCAGACTGTCAACTGGATGATTTCAACATGTGAGATATTTTTTTTCTGTAGAGGAGGAAATGCATTGTCCTGTAGGAGGAGGAGGAGGAAGAGCTCACCATCACTGTCAATAAACTCCTGCAGGGCTTTGAAGGAGCCAGACTGTCGAGGCTCCTGGGGCTCCTCCTGGTCTTTCTGTAACATCCGGTACACATCAGAGTCCTCGATGCTGGTCAGAGTCCTGGGGCTGAGCAATGCACACGCACACACACACAAACACACACACACACACACACAGTACATGGTTACTACCTAATTTTCATTTAGCAGGGGTTGCCTCCTGCTAGTGGAAGAAATGATACATTGCAGTTTTAAGTGAACTGCATGGACTGGACCACCTGGAGCAAAACGAGAAAGGATGTTGATTAATGAACAGTTTTAGTTGAGATTTATACTCTTGTCATGCACATAGTAACCGCTTCTATCATGATCATGGTCTAGTCTAAAATAATTTCATATAGTCTGCTGATAATAGCGGCTGTGATACGTTACAACGTCCATGTAAATCAACTGAAACTAGCAGAGAGTCTGCGTTGCATCAGCTGCCACGGCCCAGGTCTGACGTGATTTATGTCTTATTCAGAAGTTGCGGTTTAAGCCATGGAAAGATTCATTCCTGTGCGCTGTGGTAATACTGTATATTCTCAGTGTGACACACCATATATCAGGTAGCCTAATGAAATCCACATGACTGCATGGGAAGGCTGAGGGCTGACACACTCTGGTGCATTAAGCTATTCAGCTGACACCTTCAGACAAACAGGGTGACGAAGTGGCCTTCAGGAGGTGAGTCATGTAAAGAACAGGTGGGTTAAACTCAATGTAACAAGAACTGAAGGCGAACAGGAATCAAAGAGGGAACAAGAGTCATAGCTACATATGAGAAATGTACATTTTAGTTGTTTGGCCTGAGGAGGGTTTTTCATAAACAATTAACTTATTATTAATGAGACTAACAATTAACATTTTGCTTGTGAGCAATATTAGCATTTAGCACGGTCAATCATTTGTTGCATGTTTCTTCGCCTTAAGCCAAGGCTGATGGGATATTTTATGGTGTGTTGTCATGATTACAGTGTTAGTCAAGAATGAAATGTGCAGGGATGACTTATACATCCTCAGATGAACATGGATTTACTACGACAGGAGGAAATCGTGCTGTAAGACAGCCAACAGGAATAATTTACTGTCTGAGGGGTTTAAATTTAAAGTTAGGAGCCAAAACGTTGTTGATCTCACACACTGTGGTTTATATATGTGCAACACCATATTTACAATATTATTTGTTGTTCAATATAATAACCTGAACCTCATATTCTAGTGTTTTGTATCTCATTTTTCATTATTAATTTTATGTTAGTATTAGAAATATGTGTTTTTTGATATTTTTGATGTAATTCAAATTCTGACATCGTTTGTGCTGCTCATCGTGTGATTTGCTGATTGAGATTTATGGCCACTATGGCAAAATTGTTGTACAACCTGTTGCTATTCTCATTATATATGTCTGTCTGTACATTAGCTTCCAAGATACCATATGTGGCTGGGTACCAGAAACGGATGAATGAATGTGCAGAGGTCAAGCTAAACAACTCACACACTGTTAGTTTGTGTGGTGCAAGGCTTTTAAAGAACTGGTGACTGCTGTGATCAGTCACCTCGCAGGCTTCTGGGGGATGATGCCTCGGATCTGGCCCTCCATGGCGTCCTGGATGTTGCCTGAGGAGTAAAGGCCTATTGGCGTATTGTAGGACGTACTGACCACCTGGCGCTTGTCATCGATGTTTGCTGCAGCAACAAACGGCTGAGCTTTCCGGTTGTGACCGGTGCCGATAGGTTTATACTCCTGAAGAGACAGTAAAGGGAACAAGGACAGCAGTGAGACAACGTGAGGTTAAAATCTGTGATAAGTGTGAATGCATTTCTCGGACAAACCTGTTGTTCTGCTTCTAGGTTGATTTTAAATGGGTGAGCTCTGCCCTCCTCCACAACACGAGGCGACCACAGTCTGGACTCATTCCTGGGAGTTAAACACAGATCCTGGTCAGAAGGTCAATGCAACATGACTGATGGACTGACTGTTCAATAACTCTTCTGTATGCGTATGTGTGTTTGAGTCTGTAATCCAAACCTATAAAAACATCAAAACTGAGGTTTGAACTAACGCTGACATGTCTGGTCTTACCACTGGTTCCCATTTTACAATTTCATGAGCGATTTCAAACTGAAAAAAAGGAGAAGAAAGGAACTGACTGACGCCAAATTCATAAGTCATAGCAAAGTCACTTGGTTTTTGAATGTGTCATTGAATATTATGTTATGTTGTCCTGTTATAAAATCCACAAAAGAAATGCAGGAACACGCTCACAGCTGCACAAGGATTAAACTAAGAGCAGATGGAGGGATGAAAAAAAACTAAGCCTTAAAGGTTTCACTGACATTTGCAGCGCAAGACATGCGTCATTTTTGGTAAGAACAAAACAATAATATACTAAGATGTCTTGTTTTAATACAGAAGAAAGTCTACGCAGTTGTTCCTATTAGATCCAAAGAAAAAATCTGATCCATTGTGAGATGATTTGAGGCTGATTTCATGGATGAGTTTTGATTTTTAAGGATTAAAAAAATAAAATAAAATGAAATAAAACAAGGGAAAAGAGCAGCATGTAAACACAGAGCTGGTGTGAAGATGTTCATTGAGTGTCTGGACGGAGCTGCAGACACAAAGACGTGACCTGATGGACACGGTAGAAGAAGATGTAGCCCAATACAACAAACAAACAAACAGTGTTCAAATGTGACTGAATCAACAGGTGCCTGACCAAAAACACAACAGTAACTTTTATAAACACTGTCATTACCACACAGCCACATGTATTGAATTTCATTGTATTGTGTATACGTTGATATTACTGTGTGTCCAACACCTGTTTGTGTTTTCTCTTGTGTGTTTGGTCATACAACCTTTCAACACTGAGACAGAGCTGACTGGTGGCTTCCTTTATCTTGTTCTGGGCCTCACAGTGCAGCATGTCTGAGGCGGGCACTCCCTCGATGGCCACGATGATGTCGCCGGCGCACAAGTTGGCGAGGGCGGCCTTACTGCCAGGGGTGATCTGCAGGAGAGCAGAGCAAAGGGGTAAAATAACAAAGATAACAACTGGGCTGACGTGTCATCGTGAGATGATGACAAAGGATAAAACAGATTACATAAGTGGGGAAACATTATAACTGCACGTGATAATAATATAAGGATAAAAACTTTATATTACACCTTTCTTAAAATCATTGCAAGATGTTTGTACAGATAAAATTGAATTGATATACACTAAAACAAAAGACGAAACAGTGACAAACGACACAACCAATGAAAAGTACAGTAAAAGTGAAATCCTGTTGCCCATGGTTTATACTGTGAAACCAAAACATTACAGTAGAAACGCCCGGCAAAAATAATATAGAATTCATTATTTATAA
>OMNW01020094.1:30471-42358 GCA_900303245.1 Selene dorsalis | reverse complement strand
ATATTTTGCCGCTTTTTCCCACTTTGACACCCCAGATAGTGTCTTGACACCTCTCATAGTGCAGTGGTGTTTTATTTCCCATAAACTCTGACCAAGTAGCACGAAAAAGCTGGACGGTGCGATCCACTGAAAAAGCCAAAATGGAGGAATCTGTTGCAGATAAGTAGCTGTGTTACTCCGCCCACTTTTACGTAACTTGTGGAATATGAACTGCTCCATAAAAGAGGACCGGTTTGCACGGTCCATCTTTTAACAACAGTTAGCCGACGGGGACTCGAACGCTCGTTGGCCCGGGGAAGTTGTTTCTCATTTTCATAAATGAACAAAATGATGAGAGCATGATGGCAGGGAGGGGTACGTTACAAAGCACTAGCAGGTCCCGGCAGGTAGCGTACAGGTTGTCACAGTGTGGCCAAGCATCTGTTATCAGTTAGCTGTTAGATTGGAGACGCGGAGGCGACAGTGTTCAGGCTTTATTGACTCGGTCTAGAGGTGCCTGTGGCTCTCAGAAACCGGTCAGCTCGGTTAGTGATTCACCAGAGATTAAGAATTTCATCACAATGTGAATCTTGTTTTTGATGTTGTATCAGATTAATGACTGCTTGCACTGACCTCCTACATGTGTTTTTTTTAAGTAAGCCTCCCTGTGTTTAGTCAGTGCTGAGTCACCCTGTAAACCTTCCCACTTTGGCTCAAATTATGTTCAGATTAGTCCTAATTAACTCACTGAGAAGTGTTGATATCACCTGGCCTTATGTGTGTGTGTGTGTGAGTCTTAGTGTACGAGGTGGAACAGTGAGTGTGAACTCTTTCCCTTTCCGGTTTAGAAGCTCCACTCTCTGTCTCACAACTGTCTCTCTTAAGTTTCCTTTTCTTTTACCCTTGGGGAGTGACATGACCTAAAATCTCACAATGAAACTGTAGGACCAGCCCTCCCAGTTTGCAGCCAGCCTGTCTGCGTTTCATCGTGGTTACACAAATTAGTCGGTGCCTTAACGTTCGCATTCATGTGCGACAGAAGCGTTTGGTCGGCTTCCTCTCAGGTGAATCGTCAGCAGGTGTAAAAAGCACAGATCAAACATGTAGTTCTCTCTCTTGAGAGTACAGTCTTAAATTCAGAGACCTCTTGAGGTCACTTTTTATGAGAAAGAATCAAAGTTGTTTATTGCATTGCAAAAATCTGTATCCATACTTTTCTTTTTTTCAAAGAAAGAGCCAGGTTCTCCTTTGTTTTTTCTTCAGTAAATATCAATCAATCACAGCCAGCGAGTCAAAGTCAGCCTCAGTGTTCCTCTGTGTGAGCCCCTTTCTAGTTTCAAAGGAAACTGGAGGATCAACAACACAATGGTGTTTTCCTCTCGGCTGTGGTTTCAAGTCATTGTGTGGCATGTCTGCGAGGCTATAAAAGGCGGTCTAAGCAGGAATAGGATGTTGTCTGTCGCTGATATCCTGTTTGTCCACACTCAGACGCACTTTTCTCCGCTCCAAGACGCTGACTTGATTTCTTGAACCTTAGGCCTCGTGACATTTGTACCTTCCCTGGAAAGGGCGGTTCTTCCTGCAATCAAAACTCCTTAACAAAGAAAAACAACTGTTCTTGGCGACATAACCGAAAATACAGCTTTAACACCGTGAGCCGCAACATTATTAACAACACATTAGGTCGTGTTGAAACGTGTACAAGTGGTTGCTCTATTTAAAACTACTGCTCTGAAAAGAAATGCTGACATGTAATTTCTTTTAATGTTTTGTAGTTTGCAAATTACTCCCAAAGGCTCAGAACTAGTCACTATAAATGCTCTTTCATGAACCTCCTCTGGTGGTGTTGAAATTTTAATGTTCTGAAATAAATTTTCCACAGTGACTGAGTTGCATCAGGTACACTTTGAGAGTAGTGTTTGTTGGAATCGCGTCCCCCGCCACCCTGCTGGAGCTGGGCCGGGGCGGCTGATAACGCCGATAATGGAATGGAAACAAGCGTGTATAGAAGTGAAATATAGTCATGGGAGGGAAGTCTCAGCTGTGCGCTGCGTTGAAAAGCCAGCCCGTCAGGATGTCCCACATTCCTGGATAAACAAAAGAGGAAGTGGGTCTCTGTGCTCTTAGTGACACAGCAGGATTGAGACGGCGAAGAGAAACAGGAAGATGGAAAATGAAAGTGTGTCAGGGTTGGACGATGGGATGAATATATCGGGTGCTGATGGCTGGCTGATTCCAGCCTTGGTTTTCGGGGATGGTGATCTAGGTGAGGGCTTCTCTGGCCTCGGTGAAACTGGATGGTGTATTTGTAAATGTCTGAAAATGGTTGTGTTTGGTGCTTCACCGCTTAAACTGGTTGCACCAAACCAATATATCTCCAAATAGATAACTTTATATTGTTTTTCGCAAGAAGCTCCTCCACAATTTGCTGGAAGTTGCATGTAGGAACTGAGGACTGCTTTACTCACCTGCACATATGTGTTTGACAGGTGTTTGTGTGAAAACTTAAACATACGGTCCAACCATCAAGTGTGTATCTAGGTCCCTTTTTGAACTTTCACCCTTACCTGACAGACTGCACTTCTTCAGTGTCCCCCTCACCATCTATCTGCCTCCATCTCCCTCTTGATGCCTGTGAACCTGTGTTCTGATCTGCTGTCCGTTCATTCCCATCAGCACAACACTCACAGACAGAATGAGGTTATTGAGCCAGCGCTCGTCTTGTGCGCACAGACATAGACTCGCTGTAAGAACAACTAATACGGCGCGCCTGCTGATACATCTGTGTGGTCACCACGGTTACTGTGCAATATGCAGAAAATCATGTATGTTCTTAATGTAGGCGTTTTGTGCTCCCTGTGTCTCTCTTAGTCTGTACCGACAGAAGTGGATGTCCTTCTTTTCTGTTCGTTGGGCAGTGGGCTGCTGGAGGGGCTGGGTTGCTCAGTTGCCTAGGCAACAGCAATGATCAGTGGGGCGAGTGGACGGCACCCATGCTTGGCCTCAGAGTTACTGAAGCGGAGGGAAGTAAAGGATAGGGGGGATGGGGATAGGTTTGGGCATGGCTGGCCTCCATGCTGGTTGACCCGTACAGAATGATGCTAGCTAGAGCGAGGTCAGTTCTGTGTATGTGTGCGTGTGTGCATTCCTTTGTGTGTGTGTGTGTGTGTCTGCTGCTGCCAAGTAACTCACTCATAAGAAACAAACAGGGTGTGGCTGGAGTTACATATAGATTTTCACTTATAAGCTTCTTGTAACCAGCTTTACTTTCAGATTTGACAGTTGACAGTTGGGTTATTTTCAGAAACAGATCATCATACCTGACATTTTTAAGGCCTGGCGCCTTTGTCAACATGTTAGTACACTTGTCACTAATTAGCTTGTTTTTGTGTTTAACCTCTTGATTGGCTTTTCACAGTGTGAACTAATACTCACTTGGGGCAGTTGAACAAAGCCTTAAGCCATAAATCTGTTGTAAAGTTGTTTTTGTGTATTTACACATCCAGCAGATACAAAGCAACATTTGCGTACATCTGGAACCGTGTTTTCGTCTATTTAACAGATATAATACCTTTTTTCAGCCCTGTTCTGGTCTCCATCGGCTCCTAAAGAACAATATTCACCCCATAAGTAGCTAAATGTTCTACTCTGCTCACCAGGTAGGTCGTAACTTTGTCCATTAGCTGTTTGCAGCTTTTTTTCTGAAACCATTTGCTTGCCGTAACTGAAAATTATGCTGATAAGAGCTGTGAGAGTAACAGTGTGCCATTAATCCAAAATGAAGACAGAAATCATACGTAAAGGTGAGAATCACAGGTAGTTCAGTGATTATACTCTGTAGTTTCATCACTACCCAGTAGCCACTTCATTTGATTAATTGTAACAACTTTAAAAAGATAAGAACCTTGGCATTGTGTTTCCTGGCTCTTCTTAATCTGACACATCCTCATATCCCTCTAGATAGATAGATAGATAGATGGCCTCTGTAATGTATCTTGCCTGCAGCATGTAAGGTTCTGGGAAAGGCACATCTCATTCTTGTTCTCTTCCCCATCGTCAGCGAGTCCTTAACTGACTAAAGTTAATCTTATTGAGAGGCACTGCACCTCTGGCAAGACCTTTATTGATCTGTGCTGTATATCAGATGGGATGAGATCGAAACAGCTGAATAAGATGTGAAGGACGGACACAGGAGGGGATTCAGAAGAGTAACTGGGTCCAGTTACAAAAACCCATCTGGGGCCGCTCCATAAACTCACTATCAGCAGTTCAGTTTTGTCTATGCAACACACCTTGTGACCTTCGACGGTGGAATGGTCCCAGGTTGCCAAAAGTCAGCAACTCCCAGACAGAACGCCTCTTCATCAGCTCCTTTCGAGGCCTGGGAGGAACAAGGTGTTCATCTGGATTTTCTGCCTGTCAGCTCTTTGCTTGTAGTTGCTGTGACATTGGAGACTGGAGTCAGCAGATGTCTTCACCTTTCTTGCATTTAAATAGCGCTGTCACTGAACTCCCAACTAGTTACAGATTGTCTTTGCTTTCACTTGGGTGCTCCAGATGTGTCTATGGGGCCACTTTTGGTGGGTCCCAAATGGAACGACACATTAGTTTTCAAGGTGAATGACACGTCCCTGTCCGTGTCTCAGGAATTTGTGCAAATGATTTAGCCGAGTGACAGAAAATCTGCTGCGCTGTTACAATAAACAAATACCAAAACACTTGATTAACAACTTCACGAGCATAATTGTAACTTTTACGTAACTGGAATCTTGTGGGAAAAAAGGAGAATCTGGCAGCGGGCCCTCGAGATGGATGAGATTATGTGAAGCTTTGACGGTCGACTGAAGCATCTGGAATGAATTGTACAGTCTCGATGCTGTTGCTCCATTCTCAGGAAGTTTTTTGGGATGGTTTCAGGTAACCTTGCTCCACTGTTCTGCAGGCTCATTTCCTCTTGCAGGCCGGGTTTTAAATGCCAAGATCGAGCTGTGTACATTGGGAAAACATGTTCCTGTTTTGGTTTGGGATGGGCCCCGACACGGACATTTACCTCGACTCGTTCCCGTTACTTCGGGCCTGGAAAGAAGCAGTAGTTGGAACATTTGCATGATGTCTGTGAATGGAGAAATGGGACACTTTCTTGTTTTGCTAAATATGTGAAGAATTAGCCAACTGGGAAACATACGAGTTGTATTTTAAATTCTTCTCACAGTGGATGAGGTTACAGACTTTCAGGCATTCCAGCGCTCCTCCTCCTCCTCCTTCTTCTCCATTAATGCCCCACACTAATGCAACTGTGCCCATCTGTCAGTGTGGCCTATTGTTATCCACACAGTGTTACAAAGACAGGAGAATGGAGAGTAGTTTCCTCTCTGTCTCTGAAATTTCAGAAGAGTTGGCGGGGGGCTAACAAATAAAGGGCACCACTGCTTCTATGTACAGACTCACACTGCAGCTACCAGCATAGTTTACTTATACTTAGATTTCTCCCACTGATCTGATTGGAACTGAGCAAAACTCAACCACACTGAATTAATGGCCTTAAGTACTAAATGGAAAAGCTTCAAAAATGTGTTTTAATATTCTCGATGGCTGATAATGCTTTTATCGGGGCTGTGAAGGTGATCCAAAAAAAGATAATGAAGCAAAACACCAAGAACAGCCAAGAACAGTCACATGAATAATTCTGACCATAGTTAGACATGTTAAATCCTTCAGTCGTCTGATGTTTCCCATCGGGCCCAAAAAGCTCTCCGCCCTGTGCTTTCTTCAATAAAACATAAAGAGTAAAAAGCAGGTGAGTCACATGGGGAAGGTCAGGGGCCAGTTTTGAACTGTGAATGTTATGAATAGGTACATCATCAATGTCCCCTCTACATTAAATATTTATTAAAAAATGATTCATCTGTCTCTCCCCCCGTCTCCCTGTCTCTCATCTGTCTCTCTTCCCGTGCCCCAGTTGTGCTGCTCATGACAAATACTCAGCAATGATTAACTGCCATCAAAAATCTATTAAGACCACCCCACTTAACTAGACCTGATCTCAGATTATAAAGGCCGATCAAAGTCATTATTTATTGAGCTTGGCCAAGTGCAGGAGTGTTCAATTCGGGTGATGCGCCTGTGACAGTCATAAAGCGCTTAGGTGGAGGCTGATAATCATATGAAAATGCAGGCTCACGGAAAAGGAGTTTGTCGGACTAAATCAATGACTGGCAGCCGCGATAGACCAGAGCGAGAGAGGTGCACGGACGAAAGCATTTTATCTTTTCATCTGGTTGCATGTATTTGATATTCATGGTATTGGAGGATATTTGTGCCGGTATTAACATGGAACGACCATCACGGATGTCCACATGATTATCTAAAACTCTGGAGATGTTCCTGGGTCTCCCTCCGATCCTCTTTAACTCCATCAGCGTTAGCTCTGGGTTCAGCAGATGTGCAGATAATGTCAGATTACACACGGGCCGCTCAGCTCTGGTTGACCGCAGCGCCAGATCTTTAAAAGAGGATGTAGCTGAGGTTGGTAGATGGAAAGTGGATTGAAAGACGGGATGGAGAGAGTTTGGTTTTAGTGTTTTGACGGAGGTTAGAGGAAGAGATGTTACCCTCTCTTGTTTCTGTCAGGGTGGACATTATGGCTTTCTTACAGTTGGTTTGGTGTCCGATGAGCCAATTGGAGCCAGTAATTCATCTTCAGAGGGGCATCACGCAGCATATTTCAAACTCCGCTCACTCATACATTGAGAGGAGATGACACTTCTGACAGCCAATTATAGCCAGTCTGTTTCTGCTCTCTTTCTCTCAGCGCTGTGGCCTCTTTTAGTTCTGATCTCACACTGCTTCACTCCTCTGCTGCTGCTGTTTTTGGAAGAGTTCAGCATCAGCACATTTTGAATCAGGCGTCAGCTTGCAATGAAACAAAACTTTACCAGCATCATGCTGCTTCGTAACCCCTGAATCCTGGAAGTCCCAAGCCAGAGCTTTAGAGCTTAAAACGGTTTAATGCTGTACTTAAAACTTTAATTGGGACAACTCGATTCATTTGTGTTCAACATCTACCAAGCTACCAGCTATAAATGAGTTTTTTGCTGTTTGATCAACAAGTTGACTCGCTGTGGCAGGTTTCATCACATCCAGTGAAATAAAAAGTTAGACGTTGGTTTGCTACAGCATGTTAAAATGCTGTTTAATTGCTTTGTGATTTGAAAATGTAACCATTTAAATATAAAAGTGAAAAAGATTTATTGTTGGCAATTTTTTTCCCATTCAAATGACAGAGTGGACTGCTCAGAGGCTGGAGTGGATGATATCAAACCAAAAGGGAAAAAGCTCTTCAGCTGGTCAGGAAATTTTGTCTTCTTTCAGACAGTGCGACTATCAAACCACACAGATGCATGGAAGTCAGAGTGGGAGTACCGTCCACCTGCCCCAGGCAGTCTAATGTACACTGAGAGAGGAAAATCAGGGGCAATACAGGAAGCTGGGCGATTTTTTAAAACTGCTGCATTTTTCACTTTATAGAAATGTTATATCACTGCGTTCAGTGAGTCTGAACATGAGAGTCTCCTCTCTCAGAAAATATAAAGCTTTAAGTGACAGCATTATTATGATGTGAATTTGACAGGTGGCTCTCCATGTCCCAGTCAGTAAAGCTAAGCAATTAAAAAAATCGCCATGTGGGCGAACAGCTGATTCAGATCAGCTGATTAGACATCTTCCCTGTTGTCTGTGGTGTTTATCAAATGCTTAACTGACATTACTGTCAAAGTCCTGCTACAAACCGCTCCCACGCTACACAGAAGACACATCGGTTTACATACGTCAACTGAAATATTCAGTACAAGTTCACTTGGGAAGAATTCAGATAAGGTAGGAATTGTATAGTCTCGTTCCCCATTTTATGTGATTTCAATCTGGAATAGATTAATTGAGTAACAACCCGAGCCAAGAGGGATTTCTGGCGATGTATTACAGTGTGTTATCTCCTACATATCCTCTGCCTCGCTCGCTCTCCTCTCAGTCAACAAAAGATGGAAGGGGATTAAACCATTGATGTTTTAGCTGTGCCGAGGCTCTCTGAAACATGGCAGAGGGTTTGGAGGGGAGGGCTTCTCCGTTAAAAGGATTTGAAGAGTGGGATCCAGCGCTATATCTCTGCCCACCACTCTTTTAAATACATGGCACGTAGCCCTGCATACGATATGCACTGTATGAACTGAGGCACTCTCTTCAACCCTTCAGGAGACATAACAATGTTAAATGGCATGCACACTTGATGAAAGTGCCCTTGTTAGGGTGCAACAGGGTGTCGTTACAGGAAGTAGAGGGATAAAGGATGGGGGGAAGGATCAAAGTGTCTCCTAGAGGGCTGTTGTGGAGAAACCTCTGAAAGAGAGATGCAAGGTTGAAGATCCAGGAGCAACAGAGGACACTGCAGAGCAAGCAGCTTCTCCTCTATGCCTGTTGCTAGGATACCATGCCCCTCTTATTCAGTATTATGGGGTGTGCTTAACTGTGCTTTCTCACACCTCCTTTAGCTCTGTGCCTTTCAACTGTACATCTCTCTCCCCACGCTTGACAAATTACTGCTGTCGGACTTTTCCTTTTTGATTGGAAAACTTTGAAACAAGTTGACTCTTGTTGTGGAGGAATGCATGTCCATCCAGTGTTTTTGTTGCCGCCAGGGACTTTAAATCTGCTCCATCAAGAAGGAATGTGCACTGTATACCTCGACGGCCTCCTTTTAGTCAGCGTACAACAAACAAAAGCGGTAGGCATGAAATGGAAAAGGATGAAGAGGAAGGCCGTGTCATGTGCTACCAGTTAGTAATTCTCCAGACCCAGGCTGCATATGGTGCAGTATTTATGCAGCGTGGCACAAGATGAAAGGTACAACATGAGCCGTTTCCATGCAGAAGTTAATAACTGGCCATTTGGAAAATGCTGGATGAGATAATGGCATCACAAAAGCTTGCCAAGTCAAATGAAAGCAGAGGGATACAATTGATTCCCATTGTGTTAATGCTGTATGTGCCACAGTCATGGCAGTGTGGTTCACCCAATGGGTGGAAAGGCTGACGGAGGAGGTTTTTTTTGGGGGGGAGCCCACATCAGTGGCTGAGGAGAGGAGGAATCTCAGAATTGAGGAAAGTTGAGAAAAATATGGAAGAGGGAGAAGTGGGATTAGGAAAAGGGGGGTTGTGGAGAGTGAGGGTTGGGGACATGAAGAGGGAAAGGGAGAGAAATAAGGAACATGAAAGTAGAAATGGGGGTGAAATAAGCACAGATGGGGCAGAGAGCGACGGATAAGGAGGATCAGGTGAGAGGGGAGAGAAAAAAAAGAGGCAAACAGAGGACATAACAAAACGAGAGGATGAAAGAGGAAGATGGCAATGCGAAGAGGCGCAGCTGGGAAATGGCCTGAAACCTCAGCTGCTGCCGCTGAGAGGGTTTGGGTTGGGGGTGGTGGGGCCTTAAAAACACAGAAAAAGATTGAAAGGCTTGAAATATCACTGCAGCAGCACTGCACTGAATGAGGAGCTTCCTGCCGACCTCCTATACTTTTATTTTCAGACAAGTAAATATTTCAGCAGAGAAATCCATTTCATCTCCATCTCCACAGCTGCTGTCACTCTATGCATGTCTGTGTCTTTTTAACTGGGAGTGCGACGTGTGTGTTTTTTGGCCTCCAAACCTACAATTATAATATATGCAGGAAAGCTGAATAATTTATTCCTAATTCTGAAAGTAAAAAAAGTAAAAGTTCAAAGCATTCAAGGAATAGTGAGTGCGGATGCACATAGGCACACATACTGTACACCTCTTTTCCACATTACAGTCAGTTGCTTAATCCAACAAATGCGACACCATAATCCAACAAATGCAACACCGTACAAATCTCAATCATGACTTTGCTTTTATAGACTTACACATGACCTCCAGTGTGTTTCATAACTGATTTAACTTGGATTATTTCCAACCGCTAAAATGTTTTGCAACCACCAAACATCTCATCGGTGGTCTGAAGTTGACTCACTCACAGTTTTGTGATATAGATATCGACTGTAAAATTGTGTTTATTGCATAGCTGCAGAAGTTAATAGCTCTTGGGTGGGGCCCTAGCCTGACTTTTAATTCCATGGGACTGTCGATAAGAGGAGGCCGTTGACAGGAACTTGGATCTAAGGTAAAAAGAGAGCCCAGCACATTGTCATTATGTCATAATAAAAACAGGGAATCGGTTACGTAAGTCAGGCGTCGGAGTCTGTGAACATGCCCCGGTGCTGAATTGCCTCATGGGATTCCACACGCGGAAAGAAAAATGTGAGAGAAGGGTCGAATTAGAGTTCACATCTTACAAGTTTGAAGAGAGAGAGAGAGAAATGGGCCATTGTTGTTTTTCAATTATTTACACAGTTCAGTGCTGTGTAGCAGTCCTGGAAAACACAGTGTATGTTAAAGCTAATAATTTGAGCTTGTGATGCAGATAAATATGCTGACACTGGTTTTCAGCCTGCAGCCTTTTAACTTTTAATAAATCAGGGCTGTGCAATTAAAAAGTTGGGCGTACGTCTTTGTATGTGGACATTGTGCTGACACCACGCAGATACAACAAAATCAATAATACATCCCCTGTTCCAATTCAGTGCTGTGCAGGGTTGCAGGAAACTGGAATGTACCCAAACACTTGGACAGGCCGTCCACCTTGGCCGGGCCAGCGCCCTGTCACAGGGCGGATGGACTGCCAGACTAACACATTCACACCTTCAGGCAATTTCCAGTCGCCAGCCAGCCTAACCTGCATTTATTTGGAAAGTGGGAGAAAAATAAAACAAGTGGAGGAAATTCACAGACACGGAGGGGGAACAGGAAAACACTAAGCAGAGAATTCCCCACCAGCTGAAAACACTGAATTCATTGCGTTCTTTACAACGAGACAGAGAAGCAGGAGAATGTTGTCGAGGACAAAGAGCTAACATATGTTCCTGTTTGCTAATCTGGAGCTTTTACAGTAAGATGATTAGAGGTCTGATAACCCTCCATATATAAAAAAGGCATAAAACAGCTGAAGGCTCATTCAGAGCAAGTTAGCATTTATGTTATTATCATTCAGCCTCTCTTAAACCTCTAACACTCTGATTTAGTAAGCTATGTTAGAATCTGCAGCGATCGGATATGGGCAGCCTCATCCTTGCTGTGCTATCCTGTCGCCCACAACTGTTTCCTCTACCAGTCTCTGTTCGTGATGTCCTGCTGACCTCCCTCTGTTAGTAAGATCCACTGAGTCAGAGGGACCAGCTGGTCGCACACAGTGTGTCTGACCCAACTGTCCCATCCAAGATAAAGTTAGTCTTGCTGTTCTCATCCCTTTGTGCCTTTATTCTGAAGCTGACTGAGGTAATGAAGGTTATAGCAGCAACAGTTAAAAGCCAGAAAGTCGAACACAGGTCAACCTGATAGTGAATAACAACTGGGTTTTGTTTTTTGTTTTTTTTTGCTTGGCAGGCATAAATGGTCTGATGTTGAACATTAGTCACGTGTAATGTTGACACGTTTAAACTGTAATATCACATGTCATTAAAGGGGTACGGCCCTGTTAGGACCTGCTGTGTGTATGTTGGTGCAGCTGGTTACAGGTCACACTTTACATATCTTGAAAATGAAATGGAAATACTGTCAGATGATTATTTGCTTCTGTGTGTTGGTACCATGTTTTGAAGTTAGGAGTTAATATTCTTTTTTTATGTAGGATATTAAAGGATGACATAGTTTGACATTTTGGGAAATGTGCGTATTTGCCTTCCTGTGGAAACTTAGGGCAAGAGGACTGATACAGCTAGGCTGACGACCATTACATCATGTCTGTTTCAAAAGAAGACTGAGAGATTCATCACATAAAATG
>OMNW01020094.1:19067-29825 GCA_900303245.1 Selene dorsalis | reverse complement strand
AGAGCAAACGGCGAGGTACACAGCCGCTGTGAGGATCCTCCACTGAGGATGTTTGCTGTGGTTTGTGCTGGTCATGATTGATTTTTTTTTGTACCAGAGGTAAAGTGTAACAAAACGACCTCTCTCCCGGTCATTTAGCCTTGAACTGGGGCTTAGTGTCTTATTTCTTGTTGCAGCGACATGTTTAGTTTCAACCTGACGACAGCCTGAAAGACAATTCTGCTGTTTTTTAACTCAGAAATATAAGATTTTAAGTCTCAGCTCCAGGCTAAATGACACCGTGTTTCCCTCAAATTAATCACTCTCTTCTTCTACCGTTTGGGTGTTATGGGTTCAGTTAATGTGTGGCATGGAAATAACAAGAGTACACAGTGCACCATTCAGATAACTTCAGTCAGAGCAGCTTTCAAATGAATCCAGGTGATTCAAATCTGTTTTCTCTAATCAGGAAACTGTGATTTTGGTTTGTTTGGTTTGTTTTACTGGGTCTGTCTGTCTGTCTGTCTCCGTTGATCCACGCTGGGATTGTGGAGGAGTGTGACCTGCTGTATGTGTGTGTGTGTTTTTGTGTGCGTGTGCGTGTGTGTGTGTGTGTAAGATGAAGTCTTCATCAGATTGATTCAGGTCAGGTTAACCATCTGGCTATAAACCTCTAGTCTCACTCACTAATGGCATTTGTTCCTGTGATTTTCCCGTGTGTGTGTATGTGTGTGTTTGTTTATGTGAGTGTGTGTCTGTGTTAGTGCGCGTGCCCAGTGTACAAGCTACACTAATAAACCTAATGGCTACAAAGTCAGAGGTGGGGTTGGGGCCTCTTAAAAAGATGGAGCACTTCAATGCTGCAGTGGCAGTTATTGCTTTGGGACAGTTATGATATACCACAGCACGGTGTATAATGACATTTAAAGCCCCCCTTATGTACTGGACTACAGGATGTATATATATATTTAAAGCCATAATCCACTGCATCATCCAATCATATGCATTGCCCTAAATTGTAAATGTATTTAACATAGGCAACTGCAACATTGGTAAATGTGAGTACTGCCTTGCGGGTAGAAATGGGGTTGGTGCTGGCAGCAGTGCTGCTTGATGAAGCCACTCATTAACTGCAATTACATGTTAACTGGTGTGACAAATCACTGTAGTTGCAATTGGAGATGCGTTTGGTTGAGCTGCTGCTTGTTTTATTGATTTGTATACTTTGTTGAGCTCACACACACAGCACACACACTGCCTCAGTGCCATACAGTGTGTAGGTCAGCAGCACTGAGTCTATTTGTCTTCACCTTGTAGTACTTCCCACATCCAGACTCTTTAGCTGTGCCCCATTTCCATACATGCACGCTGGATATCGTCTGCTCTACATACATACATACATCACATTATACTGTTCTTGGAGTTGGTGTAGACTATACTCAATAGTATACTGTTTTAATATAAAAAAAATTAGAATAACCTGAAATGCCTCTCTAAAGACTGAACATTTCATTGTTCTTTTATAATATCTGTCTAGAGCTGTCTTGATATCCTGAGCCAATTTTACTTTTATTTTTGGCTTACCAACATTGCATTCTGGGACAGTATTTGTCAAGAGAACACTTTAAAAACTAAGCCTTATTTTTTGAGTTTATTGACTGTAGTAACAAAATAACTCAAACCAACAGAGACAAGAGAAAGATGCAAAAGAGCAGTTAATTACAAGAAGAGAGCAACCTTAATCATTGTAATGCCTTTATTTTTATTTAATTTCCCTTCTCATTCCCCTCCCTCTGCCCAGTTATTGCCTGCTTTACGTCTCTACCAGGGCCGGTAAGAGTTGACTGACCTGAGACCTCCTTTAGAACAGCCCCCACCCCCACAGCAGGGGGCCTGGGACCAACTGGGTCTGAGGAACTTTTTATTTGGAGAGGGGATCAAGTTGTCTGACTCCAAGCTGCTCTGTCTCCCAAGTTAACCCCTAGGTCATCTAGACCCAGTCCGAGGTGGTCCCTTCATATAAGTATGCAAACTCAGTTCTAAGTCCGTCATTATATAGTCAGCTATTTGTTATCTTCAGTTGGTTTTGCATGTAAATGAATCAAAGAATTATTAGCACAACACAACAAAGACAAATTCCTTTGATTCTTTTTTCACTTTTCTCTAATTAAGTTTTTTTTTTCCTGAATCACTTGAATTCTACCTCTTAAAAATGGTAAAAAAAAAAAAAAAAAAGACAGTTATAATGACTGATGTTACGTAAAAACCTGAAAATCATCATATCATCCTCGAGCATTAGAGTGACGGTAGTACAGATCCAGAGCTGTGAGGAGGTGAACAGACCAGTTTGGGGGGGTGCACCGTGCTCCGGGTCCATTTAAACTGGAGGTAATGAGACCAGATCAGACACCTTGGGAATGCTTGGCAGCTGTGATCAGACAGAAGAAATGCAAAGAAAACATGTTGTCGGTGCGGCCGTCTCACAGCCCAGCAGGCATGACGGCGACAAAAATAAACAGGAGTGGAGCCTAATGTTTGCTTGTCAGGGCCTGTAAGGTTTTCCTCCAAAAAAAGGTCGCTGGCATTTATGCTCGCTCGACTCTTTCTCTCTGTGATGTTTCACACCTCTGACTTCATCTTTCTTTCTCTCTCATGCACATACACACACAAACATACGTTGATGCACATGTGCTTTTTCTCTTCCTGTATCTGCAGCTGCTAGGTGTCTTGCCATCGGCAGGGGTAAGCTGTGTGTGTGTGTGTGTGTGTGCGTGCATGTGTGTGCAGACACTTGGTAGATTAAAATGTTATTTTGCTGCTGCTGTTGCTTCTTACAAGGAGATTTTATGTTGGTGGGGTTAAAAATAGCCTGTTTCTGTGGATGTGTGTTTGTTAGCGTCATGTCCCTGTTTGGATGCGTTTCAGAGCATTCTGTCCTGCAGAAGAGGATGAAGATGTCTCAGAGTCAGGAACATCGGTCACTTCTCTCCAGTATGTTGAAATGATTCTTGATTTAAAAAAATAAGTCAGAGAAAACATTGAAGGGAAACATTCGTGGATCAAACGGATAATGAGCCCTAGACTTGTTTTCTTCTGCAGTGGAGACCTGGATGGAGCCGACGCAGACCATTCGTATTGGGATGTAATAGAATTCCCTTGGTTATTATGCCTGTTTCTGTCCTGTCTGCACAGTATCTCTTGTCTCCCTACTGTACGGCTCCCTCTCACTCTCCTGTTTCCTTTCTAATGGCCTCTTTTCCTGACAACTGCAGAGTATAAGTGCTGTCGCCTTCGCTTAGTCTCACCACATCTCAAAATGGTGCTGTCAGGTCGAGTCAGAGGCTGTGGAACTCCAGTCCAACATCAATTCAATTTCAGTCGTGGTTAGGATGAGATAACTGTCTATCTGGACGGCCCTTACGTAAGATATCTTTCTCTTTGTGGCAATTACCGTGCTAATAGCCCTTCAGAGGTTCCTTTTATCCGTCGGTGCTCCGTTAATAGTTGGTAAAGCTTCAGAATGAGCAGTGAATGATTTGTTTCGTGAGAGCTTTGTCCTCGTGCTGTTGTAAATCTCTCCAGTGTTTCCGCAGGCCACGGGCGTTAACAGGGCTGTTCTCACAAGTCTACCTTTGCCAGACTAGTTTTGTCGGACTTCCTGCGTGTTGTCGCAGGTAATGCTTCGTTTTGAGGTGTTGTCAATCACGGACGCAGCACCGAAGCAGTTCAGATTTTGTCAACATTTGGATTATGTGAGCCACAGGTTGAATCTTGCCTACTCTGCCTTTTCCTCTGATTTGCATTTGAATGAAATCTGATGTGGTTATTATTCATACAAACATTAATGGAACCACTAGGTGATGTCACTGGAAAGAAAAGCTTATTTCCACATTATTGAGTGAAGCCCCTGTTTTCAGATTGCATCAGAAGCCGCATGACAGATGGGATTTTCAGAGGCCGATAATAAAGGGGTTTCAGAGTTATACTTATTGAAGGAATGTCCTCTGTATTTACCATCTAACTGCTAGCTGTTGTACTCTGCTTACATAAGCACAGCCTTTGCCAGCTCAGCAGTCAGCCAGACAGGCTTTTAAAGGAACGGGGAGGTATGCAGATTTATGCAAATTGAGTTGCCATGGGGTTTGTGGTGGCGAAACCGTGGTAACAGGGAGAGGAATGAGGTTAAAGAGGGCCATGGGCTTCTGGGAGGACACTCTCTACCCACAATGCCCTCTGGTGTTTGTTTACACATTGCAGTGGGTTGTGGGTTGTGCGAGGTAAAGCCAGCCATCTCTTAAGCCTCTTCTGCAAAGCCTTCCATGGGCACTATGGGGCATCATGTTGACGACACGCAGACGTTCACAGTCAACATATCAGCGTCTGCCGTCACATGGTGTGAGTCAAATTACTGGTTTCGCAGATGTTTTCTAAATGTTTTTGTTGAAAAGCTCCTTGATTGACGTCAGTTTAACCAACAAGTAAATATTCATAACTCCTGCTAGCAAAATATAGGTAATCTCCACAACAAGCCATCCTATCTAACTATCTGTATGCCACTGGAAATGTGTTTAAACAAAAGGGATTGTGTGGGTTTGCACACCACTATTTACTGGTTGACTGATCCAGAGGAATGTGCCGTCCCATCCCTGGTTCAAGATTTACGCCCCTTGACCTTCGGTGTCAAGGGGCCAGAAGTGTCACTGAGTGTGTGACGTAGCGAGAAGCTTGTTAGGTATTCTTGGAATTGGAAAACACTACAGTGGACTGGGAGACCCTGTGGTCTAGCGGTTAGTACTGTCACTCAGCAGCACTAAGGTTTGGATTCCTCCCATAGTCCAGAAAGAGCTGAAAGCTTAGGCTAATTGTTAAGCTAGTGTGAATGGTTGTTTGTCTGTTTATGTCAGTTCCCTGAATGACTGGCAGCCTGTCCTGGGTGCAGCCTATCCTGCCCTCACCCGGTGTCTGCTGGGATTGGCTCCAGCCCCCCCAGGACCCTATAAGGATAATCAGTGTGGATAATGAATAAAGAGAATATATACACGCACAGATAGGTATATGAGTTGCAGTGAAGTGTTCTGTAGACAAACAGTATCCATTTGCCAATCCATCTGAAAATGTCACTCATTTTTTCTGTTGTGTCTCACACTGAATGGTCAACACATGCCCACATGGACAGTAATTAGGGGTGTGGACCAACTATATGGCTGCAGCTTTGATTTCATGGGATTAAATCCAACTGGCTACCAGATTGCCATTCTTCTAACCTAATCAAAAGATTAAGGTCATAGGGCGCCATCCCTGCAAGTGGCCCGATCATCTCGGCCTCGTTGACGTTTGATTGTCATGTTGCAGTCGAGTGTACCGTTGTCAGATTTTTTTAATAACACCGTACACATCATGATCACGTATAAGGACTTGTTATTTTTAAGCCCACACATTAACACGTTGGCTCACACGTAGACACATTTTCAGCCAGCTGTGCACAGCCCCGGGCGTGTGAAGGTGTCCGCTGACCCTGCAAGGGTGGTGACGGTGAGTGGAGGAGACAGGGGAGGGCCGCATCACTTTGCCGGACAGGATGTGTGATAGCAACAAGACATGTCTGTGTTACTGTCTGCTGGAATACCTATAAATAAACTCTCTCTCTCTCTGTCTCTCTCTATCTCTCTCTGCTTTCTCTTTCTTTTCTCTCGCCCGCTAAGGATGTTGACACAACGATCAATATCAAGACATGAGAGATTTAAACAGGTCTTCAATTTCCACTCGATAGACATTAACCGCCTTTGTTGTATTAAAGAGTCCCAAGTGACCTCTGCACAGTTTCAAATGACTGCTGGTATAATTACACACATAGCATGTTGTGGGTAATTAGATGAAGTCAATAATGATTCCCTGTCAACTCTGTTTTATCCAGATTGCCAGATTGATTTATGTTGAGAGGAAATGAGGTTCAGCCTGGATGCGTGGAGCTGGAAACAAGTGAGGACCCTCATTATTAGCAGTGTGTTTACACTGAACTCTCCTGGACAAATGGAGAACATTTCTAACGGACATGGGCAGAATACAGTGTGACTGAAGGATCTATACTGTTTGACTATCCCATGTAAGCTCTCTGTTTATCCTCTGGTGAAGCTGAATGATTTTTCCGTTAAAGTCACCATATATTTGTTAGGAGAGTATATTGGAAATGGATGCGTATAGGAGTGACTTCAGTTGTAACCTCGTTGTAACTCTGTTATTTTAGGCCTGCTTACATAATGGCACTTGTCAACCCTCATAGTTCTCTGAAAGGAGGGTCCAAATGTTCCAGGAGTCTTTCTGTTTGATCGTCTTGAGTTTCAGCGAATGCATAGTTTCTCTAATCCATCTCATGAAGTGAAGAGGTGCTTGGTCCTTACAGCAGACGTCAGTTGACGATCAAGGAGGTAAATGCTTAAACTACATGGGCGTTGTCTGTAAGGGAGTGAGTTTTCAGGGGTAAATCCAAAACAAAGCACCTTAAGGGCCTTTCCACTGCAGAAACTCTTAGAGGGGACTAAGAAGCTTTTGAGGAGCTCAGGTATTTTATGTACCACGAAGGAAAACACAAAGGTAAATTCCTGTATGATAGTTGGCAAAACAGCCTGAGCCTGTTTTGCCAACTGAGGGTAGTACTCTCAGACTGATTAAAAATCTCTTCATATACAGTTTTAAGAGGTTTTCGATTCAGGTTACAGCTAACAATTTTCATTATGAATTAATTTGTAAAGTATAACTTTAGCGACATTATTCATAAAGTCAGTGTTACTGTAGTTATGACCTCTTCAGACTATTTCCCTTCTCTGTGAGCCTTTGAAATAGATTTCAAAGTAGACAAGCAGTAGTAACAGTTAACACACAGCTCATTTAGTCATCTGTGCGTGGTCAAGGTCCAAGGTCCCGTCATAGCTTATCAGTAGTAGAATTTCTACAGGAAGACCAAACATGGCTTCACAGGGCTGTATATTCAAATACTGAAACCTAAGTGTGCTAAATATGTATGCCGAGGTAAAATCACTTGTAGTAGTTTCGTATTTGACACAGATGATTTGTCATGCAGTGTGGTGATTCACATTAGTGGGAAACCACACTGAGGTGTGCCAGGTTGTAAGTTAGTCCTGCCTGTGAACAGCAGCAGCAAATGATTAAAAAGCTGATTCCACCTAGTCGACTTGTCAGAGTTGCTGATACTCTGTTCTTTTTAGTTGTAATCCATAACCTGTCACTTAGTATGGGGTTTCTCTCTTCCTCCGCACAGATATGCACACACACACTTATGAAAAAACATGTAGAACATACTACACACTCACCCACATACATCTGAACACATACCAGAGAGTGTGTGGGGAGGTGAGGCACTCTCTCTCCTTCAGAGCGAGTGCCATGTCTTGTCAGATGGGGTTAGCTCCCCGCCAGCTGATGAGCCAGTCGAGCCTTTGAAGCCTTTCCAGGGCCCGTGGTTTACGTGCTTGGGTTGCCAGGTTCTGCCATCCCCCTCATTAATGCGGCATGGGTGCCCACTTTACTTGTTCTTCACTGTTCCTTTGGTCAGCTTGCCCTGGCTATGACCGAGTGCTGGACATGTAAGCAGAGGAAGCAACCACTGCATGCATACACACACTTACACAGTGCAGTGCATACAGACAGAGTAAAGTGTATGTTCATATATATATGCGCACACCATTTCTTTGCTGTGTGTGTGTGATGATGCAGTTCGTTAAAATCAGTCTGTTAACCGCCCCCCCCATCCCCGAAAAGCATTTGGTCAATTAGTATGTAGTAAGTCTAACTTGGCACATGGGGGGCTGTTAAATTACACATGCCAAAACAACATACCTGGGCTGATGTAAGAGTAATCTGGTATGTAACGTTTGCAGGTAGTGTCTCTTTATTAGTGCTTTCCCAAACCCCAAAGTGAAACGCAAAACCAAAAATGAGCCTCTTTGCTTGCCTGAATGTAAGCTGCAGATATTAGCATGTCCATCTAACCACATCAGCTACAGTAAATCCAAATCTAAGGGGCATATAATTAGATTACTTTTGTGTGCTCTGCTGTTAAGAAGAATACATGTGCAGTTAAGACATATAACTTCAAGGGCGTGTCCCCAGGACCCTGCTATAGGATGTTTCGCTGAAGGATATGTAGCTGAACAGGTTACAGACCTGTTTAGAAATCTGTTTAGCCTGTGACAGAAGACTATGTCCTTTGGCACAATGTCATGCAATGCATTCATGTGCATGTTGAAGATACTTTTACATGTCTCATTTTAAAGAGGAACGATGCAAGATTTTTACCTTGAAGATTTAATTATTAATTTCTTAAACAGCTTCAAATAATTGTGATCATTAAATGGTTTGTTACAGGGAGAATGGAGGCTCTCTGCCTTCCACCTAGTGTCTCTTGGCTGAAAACCAGCCTTGCAAGATCAGTGCCTCCACCCCGCTGTCCCAGCTCTCATCTCGGCAGCACTGCGACACGTAATCTCTCCTTTATGACAGATAAGACTACATAAATATACACATCGTAGCGCATGTATGAAGCCTATATAACATTCACCGCTCCGTGGATTTCCTTCTGGTCGGCTTCGTTAAAAACAACTGCACATGGCCGGGAGGAGGGTTCGCAAAACAGCAGAAAAGCGACCGGACTTACATAGTTCCCCTTTAAATGAATCAACTGGCAGCACTCAAGTCAGCTGTAGTCAGTGTTTCCAACAAGTTTGCAAAGTCAATTCGCTAGCAAGCCAAAGCTGCCGATGGCTGTCATTTTAGTGGACAAAATGACTCTCTGTGTTTTGGAATGACTTGTCTTCCTTTTGTCAACAAATACATGTTGTTTCAGAAATTACAATGAATTTTGAATGGTGAAATCTGTCACAGTATGTGGCGCAAGAACTGACAGACTATATCAACACTACAGTAACAAACGGCTGTGGGGCTTAACTTAAATAGCAAGAGATCAGTGGACACAAATTTGATCTGCAGCGATAATTCATAGTTACTTTATTGTCTGAGTCATTCGTCAATGAAAAACAATTGATGGTGGATATGCTCACACTGTTGAAACACAGCTGCCTCTCAAAATATGGTTTCCTTGTGCAACTTGATTAATCATTTAATCAAAGATTAACTGAAGTAGAAGTCCTAACAATTCACGGATTTGTTTATTCTTTTCTGTTGAATGTTGATCACCTGACTGGTTCGGGCTAGAAGTTCTGACTAGGGGCAGGGGTGCCTCTTTATGTTGAGGTTTCTTTCCCCCTCTTTTTCCCTCATTTTTTCCAGTTTCTAAGGTGGGCCTCATTCAGATCCCTCTTCCCAGCAATGACTCAGTATGTTCACTCCAGACTTTCTGAAAGTTGCTGGTTAATGGAGATGTTATTGTATGATAAATTGGACTTTGTGTAGACAGTGAGGTCAGATTTCATGGAATTCACTGTACTTTTACTTGGTGTTGGTGCAGGGGGAGGAGAGAGAGACTGTTTAGACTGTTTCTGCTCTTTCTTCAACATCTTGAGGTAATTGACCCAACCTCCTGCCTTGAACACACATATCCATTCACTCACACACACACACACGCACATATATAAACAGATGGGTTGAAAAAATCCCCTCTTTTGCACAAACGCTTGCTCGTACCCCCTCCCTCCCACGCACACACAAATACAGTCAGCTTAGACGCCCATGCAACCCACACGCACTCCCTATCATATAAATGCTTCACATAGCCACTCATTCATACCCAGCACACACACATACACAGAGCTGAGAGAATATCCATGTCTCTCTGTGCTAAAACACAGTGCTACAGCTGTGAACAGGAGATGAAAGCTAGAGCAGAGCCAGGAATAATAAGAACAGAGTGATTCCAGTGCACTGCAGGCTCCTAAACAGCCAAGGGATCTGACTCGAAAAACATGAGGGGATTCCAAAACCCAGTCCTTCTTAACTATACTATTTTACCAAAGCTATTTTGATGTATCAGAGAACTTGAGAATTCACAGTTTGGAGATAGTTTTTGCTGTTACTGTACATTCCTGGCAATATCAGCTCCTTGCCCAGTGTAAATTTCTGCACACATGGTCTAATTTTATCACACACCGCCCTAATTCTTGCAGCATCCATTTACCAGCATGCCTCACTCTGTGCTCTCTGCCTGTACTTTGCCTCCTTAAAGAGTGACCTGCTTTGACCTCCAGTAAATTCAGTCCAACCTACTGCCTCATGCTGGGGGTTGAAACACATAAAGGAAGGGTGTGACAAAAGGAACACATGTGGAGATGGAAAAGCAAACTAGAAATGTCAGGAAGGGAATGGTATTGCAAGTGGCTGAAAACATTTTAAAATGTTTATTATCAAAAACACTACACCAGTGTCATTTTAGGATATAATTCACAAATCATATATACTTTAAAACAGTGAGCACAACATAATGCTGCCATATGCTGAAAGATATATATTTTTTCTATCCCATAAAAGGACCAAATCCAAAAAAGACTTCACATTCAATACTTTTATTTTATATCTAAAAAGAGAGCATGTTATCCCGTGCACCAGTTTGGCTCACTGGTGGATTTTGAAACCTTTAGGAATAAGATTTTTCAGGCAACACTTGGTTTGTGCTGATAGAATCAGTCAGTCATTCTGTGGATTTGTTGACAATAATAAAAATAAAGAATATTGAGTTTAGCGTGCTCATTACAAACTCCATCTACTGGTGAAGACCGTGTAACAGTGTGGTAGTAAGTGGGCCTTGATTTA